>JAFVLL020018758.1:107330-122620 GCA_021397915.2 Tor tambroides
GTTGCTCTCCTCTTCCATAAAATGGTTTTCCAGACTCTGCCCATGTTCAGTGGGGGCACCTGCAGTAAGTCTTACTCTTCTTTAACCTCGTCTTAAACATGACAGTGTCGCAAATCATCTTTTTGGAATGATGTTGTGTAAAAAAAAAAAAAAAGGATGTTTGTATATAGGTCTTATGTACAAAAGCCTGAGATGTTTTGAAAGTGTGTTATTTGATAAAATGAACCTGGTTATGCTGTCATGTGGGGTTGTGGTCACACTCACAAGGAGCTGCCGTTGTGTTTGTCATTTTAACCCTGTACCACATCTTTCGGCTATGTCCCTAACACTCTAACACTCATGGGTATGCTGTCTTTCTCTGTTCCTGTTTTCTTTTCTTTAAAAAATTCCCTTGAGGACTCTGTTCTGACATATCAGCTCCTGCAGCCCACAACACAGTCTCGCGTATAATGACACCACAGATCGCGCCCTCTGTCCTCCCCTCCCCCCATTCGTACATAGTGTGCTAGTTCATGTTTCGTTCACGTTCATGAAACTGTGCGCCACAGTCAGGCTGAACGCCAACCCGAACTGCACCCTACATCACTCCCATTTTTGGAAAGTTCTTCATGTATCGAAATTGGAACTAAAAGTGCAGAGTCAGTCTCAGAACTCTCATGATTCAGAGGTAGACTCCAGAGTTCCAGACCATGAATGTGTATGTGTATGTGAGTGTGTGTGTGTGAGATGGCTGTCATGCCAGGGCCAGTGCAGTGCAGCCGAGCTCTTGGCCAGGCTGATGGTGGTGGTGTTTAACTTCCTTCTCTCTTTCTAAGGGGACAGTACTGTTAAAAACAGGAGTGAGGTGAATCCCCAGGGCTTCAAGAAAGGCAACTGGCACTGGGGTAAAACGGCATTACTTTACTACTACTGTTAAGGGAATCGTCTTCAAATGTCAGAGAGGCCCTGCCCTGTACTGCATTCGGTACAGTTCAGTACAGCGTTTGTTGCTCTAGTCTCTTGTAGGCAGGAGCCCAGAAACGTGAAGTAGAAAGAAGTCCTAAATATTTTATCTGCTCTAAAACCCTTTGAGATGTTCTGTTTTCATCAAGAACAAAAAATTGCAGTTTAATTATAATGATTCTAAATGAATCAAGTTACTTTGAATAAATTTGCTGTGCGTTAAGTGGGCGGTATGAACTAAATTTCATATCACGGTGTGAATTACATGTTTAAAGTATCAAATATACTATTTTACTATTCCATTATCGTTATTGTTACTAATTATATTTCACTTTTTTACGATGTAACATAAGTACTGGTTAGTTGCCTAGTTAAAAGTTTGTGGGTGGTAAAACCTTGTTAATGTTTTTAAAAGAAGTCTCTTGCACTCACCAAGGCTGCATTTATTTGATCAAAAATACAGTTAAAAAATATTGTGAAATATTACAACTTTTCAAATTGAATTTATTCCTGTGATGGCAAAGCTGAGTTTTCAGCAACCATTACGCCAGTGTCACATGATCCTTCAGAAATCATTCTAAAATGCTTAATCTTATTTATTATAAATCTTGAAAACAGTTGTTCTGCTTAATATTTTTGTGGCGCCCAAGATACATTTTTTAAAGTCTTTACCTAATCAATTCAATGCGTATTTGCTGAATAACAAAAAATGTTTTATTTCCTTTCTCTTGTTTTAACTTTTGAACAGTAGTGTGTGTGTGTATATATAGAAACACAATCTATAGGTTGGCAACGTACCGTCATACCGCACACCTAGTGTACTTGTTTAAAAGAAGAACCTCCCTGTTTTACATGCTGACTGTGCTGGGTGCATGCAGGGGTTGGGCGGCTGGGTGCTTGTTCTTAGATGCATCTCTCCCTTTGCATCAAGCCTGTTCCTAATCACTGACATTGCCTTGACTGATGATGTCAGAGCCAGGGGTGGAGTTATTTCACTCAGTGTGGGCTCCTTGATAATTAACACCTTTATTTATTTCCTCTTTGCTGAACACAATGCTTTTGCTTACCTTCTATTTTCTCTTTCTCTTTTGAAATTTTTTCCCACCGTTCTCCTCTTGCTCCCTGTCTCCCTCTCTTTCTCACTCTCTCCATCTCTCTTTTCTATCAAACAGACCCTCAGTTCGTCGTGTATCAGTTGAAGGTAAAGATCCACACGTCAAACCCAGCCCACACACGGAGGGAAGAGAAGCACATGATCTTTGAGTTCCCTCAGGCTCTTCCGGTTTGTGGCGACATCAAAGTGGAATTCTTCCACAAACAGAGCAAGATGATGAAGAAGGTAAGTTCTCGTGTAAACTTTTTTGACCTGTGACCCATAATCTCGTCGGTACACCATATCACAGGATCTTGACCCCGTTGCCAAGGCTGCAAGGAGGTGTGTTGCCTTTTGGCGGTTTGTGGTTTTCCTATTGTTTTACGTCTTTGCTTCAGCAGCTTTTGCGTGTGTTCTAAATATGTTTGCTTCCTCATTTTTGTTTTTTCTTCTCCTAACAGAGCACGTCTGTCCTGTGCGTGTTTGTGTTTCTGCTCTATATAAATGTGTTTATAAGTGCAGTTGTTGGATTGTGTATTTGTGTTTGTAAACACTTGCTATTTATGGCCATCCAATGCCCAAATGTAAACCTTTGCTGTGTGCTCATGTGCGTTCGCAGGATAAAATGTTCCATTTCTGGATAAACACGTTCTTCATCCCGGGTCCTGAGGAAGCTGGGGAGAAAGTGGAGAATGGGTCGGTGGTCAACGACGTGGACAGCCTCTCCTCTCAGAGCCAGAGCTCTCCGGCAGGGAGGGAGAGAGAGAAGGAGAGAGGGATCGCAGCGGGAGGACTTGAAAGAGAAAAGGGTGCAGAAAGGGGAGGAGAGCAAGCGGGAGTAGCGGATGGAGATAAAGACTACTTGATTCTGACCTTAACGAAGAACGACTTAGATAAGGCCAATAAGGACAAAGCTAACCGATACTTCTCACCCAACTTCAAGGTGAGGGCACACCATTCAACACTGAACAATGGATTGATCAAAGTAGCTTGATGGCTTTATATAGCAAATATGCAAAATACTCCAGGTTCACTGCATAATTAGCATAATTTCAAACATATTTGGTGGCTACAGCTTTTCACCTGTTTTTAAATGAACATATTAAAATATTGTCAGTTGCGCACTGAAACTCAAAGGGTGTACCTTTAGTTTTCTGCCAAAATAAGGGTTCAAAGATTTGAACCGCCTAAGGGTTGTGTGGAAGTGAATACGTTACGACAGAAACGTATTACTATTGTATTGTACTCTTCTAATGTTCTAAATGTATATGAATAAATTAATAACTCCTCCTACTGACAGCAAAACCTGACTTAATTTTGAGACAGGAGATATTGCAAATATGAAATGTGAGACTGCAGCAGTTTGGGTTTTTAAATGTTTAAATCACAATTCAAATTGCAATGTTTGTCAATGTAATTGAGTATGTTTTTCGTTTAAATCGTGCAGCCTAAGTACTTATGTTTAAACTGATGTGCGCTTACAGTCATGTTTATTTATCCTCTCGAGTTTAAGGTGTTAGTCACATGACTGGCCAAATATTACTCTATTTCAGTGTCTTTATTTATATTTTTTATATATATACACACACACACACACTACTACAGTTTGGTAATGTATAAAATTTTTGGGGTCAGTAACACCTTTTTTTTTTTTATTTATTTATTTATTTTTTAATAGAAAAATAATATTTTAGTAGCAAGGTTGCATTAAATTGATGAAAAGTGACCGTTAAGACATTTACATTGTTAAATAAAAAAACTCATCAAATAATTTTTTCCCCCTTTTTTCTTTTTTAAAGTTTCCATTCATTAAAGAATCCTGAAAAAAAAAAAAAAAAAAAAAAAAAATATTAAATTGAGCATAACTGTTTCAGCATTGATACAAAGAAAAAATGTTTCTAGCACTAGATCAGCATATTGGGAGCATATTCAGGAATAAATCACACTTTTGAATATATTTAACATATATTAAACAGAAAAAAGTCATTTGAAATTTTAACAATATTTCACAATGTTATTGATTTTACTGAATTGAATCAAACAAATGCAGCCCTGGAGAGCATAAGAGACTTCTTTCAAAAACACTAAAATCTTACCAACCTTAAACTTTTGAAAGTATCTATCTATCTATATATATCTATATTAGGGATGGGACGATACACCTACCTCCCGATTCGATACCATCACGATACTTGGGTGCTGATACGATATGTATTGCGAAATTTTTTTATTTTATTTTTTTTTTTTTAAGTATTGCGATTCGATATTGCTATGTGTTGCGATTTTTGTTTTTAACTCTAGACCATGGGAAAAAGTGGAATGATACACTTAATATACAGACTGTCACAATAATAAAAAAAAACCACATTGCAGTTACTATTGCAATTCGATATAACAATTTATTGTGATTTTTGTTTGCTTATTAAAGACTAGACAATGGAAAATAGTTGATTATACTCTTAAAAGAGACTGTATATGATGTATATTAACAAAAACAATCCATCACATCTTTCTAAACTTTTATTTCAGGAGCATACACATACACAGTGTATATTTAAAGTACCTTGAACCATGAAACTTTAAAGTACCAAAACCCTGAACTTGCACATGAATATAATAGTCAAATGTTCAACAAAATGAGCAGAAAAAATACTTTCTGAAATAAAATAAAGTGCTATGTTACTTTGCATACCGTTTCAGTCATGTTTAGTCATGTTTTCCCAGCAGTTGGGATTCAAAACGTGAAGGTGCAGAAAGAATTCTGGAAGAGGTTTGATCCTTCCTCTGTCATGGTTTTGCTTTCTCGCGCCAGCTTTAAACGTATATGACGTCATCTAATGCAGCGGCACTGCGCACGCAGAACGATCGCTGTATGACATCAAAGCACCGCGAGAGCTACAGAGAACAGACGGCTCCCACTGATCTATATATAATGAGGCTCCGCGTGCTTTCTAATCGCTCTCGCGGTACTTTGATGTAATGCGCTGATCGTCCGCGCTGTGCTGCTCCGAGTCATATATATATGTATATAAATAATAATAATATTATTATTATATTTTAAATGCTGATTCATACATTAAGAATTAGTTTCATTTTGTCTTCTTTCTTAATTTTGTCTTTTATCTTCTGTCTTTTGTCTTTTTCAGGTGAAGTTGTACTTCACCAAGACCGTGGAGGAGCCCTCAAACTCAGAAGCGAGCACTTCAACTTCTGTCACTCCGGATGTGAGTGATAATGAACCCGATCACTACCGCTATTCAGACACCACTGATTCCGACCCGGAAAATGAACCTTTTGATGAGGAACAGCACGCACAGATTACAAAAGTCTGAACACTTTTTGGCATCTAAACACACACACACACACACACACACAGACACGCACACATATACACAAACAAATACATGCCGGACAAAAACAAGAAAAACCAACCAACACCAGTGAAATAAAAAAAGGAGAAAACTTGAAAATAAACTGAAGAGAAAAGGACCCTTCCTCCCCTACCCCTCCAACAGCTCGAGGACAGTCGTGTCGAACGTCATTGATCACAGACGAAGAAAATATCCTGACCAATATATTGTTTTACTGCATTTTGATTATGATGAGTTTCTTGTGTGGATAACAACACCGTTGCCTGAGGTGGGAGGGAGGGTCCTGTAGCTATTCTGTGTATATAAAATCCCTTTTTTGTGTCAAAGACGTTAAAAATCTAGGCAATCAGGCGAGGGGAGGGGAGGAGAGGTAGAGCAGACCACACATCTCTCCTTCTCCCTGTCTTCACCCAGGCCAGTGCTGCAATCACCCTCTCCCCCTCTCCCTCGCTCTTCCCCTCCTTACTGTGAATGCTTCTCGTGCTGTCCGCAGGTTCTAAGACCTTTGACCCCTTCCTGCGCGGTGTGTGCTGGTGTACGTAGTCTTTCAGGCTGTTGTACAAAGGCTACGTTCCAGCCAGCGTTCCTTTTTCCTAGCCTCACAACCTACCCCTCACCCCCACCCCACTGTGTATAACGATAAATTATGCAGAAAAACTCGACATCCCATGTAATTGTCGATGTTTTTTTCTTTATTTTTTTTCTTTTTTATCCTAAGATAATAAAAAATATAATACATGAAAGCGCAGGGAACCAGTGTTTGCAATAATGTTAACACTCAACATTTAAAGGACAAATTGGTGTGCATGTCATTGGAGTCAGTGTCCATGTTTAATAAATGCTATATGATGTGTTTTTATTAAAACAGAAGTGTCAGAACTCTCTTAAACGGTCGTCTGAGATCCATTCACAAAGGTAAATCGGTATCAAGTCTTCAAGCTGTAATTGCATTGCATTATATATACACACACACACACACACACATATGTACAGTATAGACACCATATTGGCCGATATATATTTTTCTTTTTAGTTTATCAGTGTTGGTTAGTGTTAGTTATATTTAGTTAATGCTCACTTACCCATTTTACATAATCTCTGCCATCATCTAACAAGTTGAGCCTTAAAACGCTAAAAACAATACTTATATTCATTTTATTTACTTAAGATTACATTTATTTTCGTACTGTACAGGATAATGTTGTTATGCCTAAATTGCAAAATTTAATATGATAGGGCTTTTTTTCAGTGATTACCAAAAAAGTGCACTACCATTTGGCGTCAGTAAGATGTTTTAATGTTTTTGAACATTACGCTCACCAAGGCTGTTTGTTTGATCAAAAATACAGTAAAACAGAAATACTGTGAAATATTATTACAGTTTAAAATAACTTTAATATATTTTAAAATAGTCTTTGCCTGTCATGGCAAAGCTAAATTTTCTGCAGCCGTTGCTCCTGTCTTCCATGTCACATGATACTTCAGAAATTATAACATTTTTATGATCATGTTGAAAACAGTTGTTTTGCTTAATATTATGCAAACTGATTTTTTTCAGATTTTTTTTTTTTTTGATGACAAAGTTCAAAAGAACAGCATTTATTTTAAATGTAATTTTGTAACAATGTAAAAGTCTTTAAAGTCACTTTTGATCAATTTAATGCATCCTTGTTGAATAAAAGTATTAATTTAAGAAAAAAATCTTACTGACCCAAAATATTTGGACTTTATAAAATATGGAGTTTTAATATTGGCTATTTGTTAGATAAAATATTTTTGCTTCTCAGGAATTGGGCAGAATTTTAAACAGTGATCCTTTTTTTTCCCTCTCTCTTTTTCCTTGTACATTTTTTTTTTTTTTTTGGTCATTTTATGAGGATTTCATCTTTTTGAGAGTCGTCTTAAATCGAAGCTTCCTTTTGAAACAAGGTCCTTGCTGGATGCTCTCTCCCTTGTCTTGCTGTTTTTGCTGTTAAACTTTCTTCAGTTGGGAATGTAGAATGCATTTCACTATATTATTATTACTATAGTGCAGTCTATTTTACATATTTGAAATGGGGGACTTCTACCGGATTTCCAGGTTGATGAGGATATTTTTAGATTGACATAAATGATGCAAATCCCTCTGATGGGTTTAGGCACAGCACTTCAGTAGTCTGAAGCAGATGTTGGGCAGCTATTTAAGGCTTAGTGCTTCATAGCAAGTAGAGAAAATTGACTCATAATTACAATGATAAAAAAAAAAAACTTGATAGTTACTGTGGGAATCAGTAATCTGACTAGTCTATCCAATTGTCCAGTCGTAATGCTGTCTCTGCATATCTGTAGCTTTCTGCAGTCATTAGATTAGAGCGTGTGGACATGGAGGAAAATATTAATCTCATAACAAAGAGGAGAGTACATGGATATATAATCCGTCCTTCTCCTCATCTCTCTGTTTTCCTTATTGCCTTTGATTTGCTTCTTGGTCAGTTTTACACCCCTTTGTCCGTTCACGGCATGCTGTCATGTATCTCCTCTAATGTTGATAAAAACATCAAACTAGACTCACACCAGCTAATGATGGAGATGGGAACTGTTCTGCTACACTGTAATTGGTTGCCCAACGGGGAGTCATAGAAACCAGCACTGAATGACCAATGAGGTGCTTGCCCTCCTCTGTCGGCAAGCACCGCTTCTTTCATCAGAAAGAGGTTCAGTCACCAAGAACGGCTGTGCCTCCAGTTTACATCTTAGAACTTGCCGCTGATGCAATGCCACGACAATCTGGCAACCGCTATTCCCTCTTATGCACATTTTTGGGGATTTTAATAGCAGATTTATACAGCGGTGTGATTTGATTAGAGTTTGGAAATCTCTTAGCGTTGACTCAATTAAGTTATTCAGTATTTCATCTAATTGCAGCATTAGCTTGTTCGTGTTTTTCTCGTTTTCTTTCTCAGTTTTGAAAGTATTTGCTCAACCTGGCAACCCTTCATCTATGCTGTTAGACAGTATGAAACTGATCTGGCAAAAACTTGCTGTTAGAGCACAGCTGTGCTGTGTTTGGCTTAGGCCCAGAATGAAACAGGAAGTGGGGATTAACTGGCCTGGGTGGCAGGTTCTGCATTTCTTTAAAAGAGCTAAACAGCCCTGAGAGAAGTATGTGGGTTGGACTATTTTTTTCTTTTTTTTCTTTTTTAGCGAATATAGCTGTGGTCTGTGATACAATCATGAAGTGTAGGCTAGTTTCGGAATTAACCTAATTCTAAAACGAATATTCTGTATTTTGTAAATGTAGCCCAATCAACAGCATTTGTAGCCTAATGTATATTAACTAACAAAAACAAATACTGAGGTTTCAGTGAAGCACTTTCAGTGTAAGTAAATGGGGCCAATGTTCAAAGATTCAAAAGCAGAAATGAGATAGCACTTGAATAATTCTGTTAGAACTTTATGCATTATTTGAGCTTTAAATTCACATTAGGTTAATAAGCCATTTTTCACACTGAAATTGTAAGTCCATTTTGTAAAAGCGTCTTAATGATCTTATGAATGATTTATCCATTTGTTTATTTTTTTAATTTTATTATTATATATATATATATATATATATATATATATATATTTAAATATGCCATAGTTTTTAATTTGAATGTCCTAACTTGATCTTCTGGTGGAAACAACATTTCTCTTCGGTGATCATTTTTTTCCCAATTTTTCTTTTTCTTTTTCCATAATATTTCCACGTAATTTGCATGCATGTTACAATACGGGAGAAAAGACATCGCCACTTCCTTATTACCACAACTTTCAACACTGATGTTGTTTATTTGTGCCTATGCTATTGAAACAGTATTTCAACATTTACATATTGGCCTCATTTTCACTGTAAGTACCTCACTGTAAGTAACCCAAATTTTGCCTTTTTAATAAAGAAAAGGATGGACAAGTGGAAATTAATTTTAGTGGTAATCAGCATTACGCCACAAGTGCTGTCGATTGAGCTTAACTTGTGTTGATCCAGAAATAATCCTTTAAGGTCTGTCGTGCTCAAACATTATGGTTGTCTGTGGACAGCACACACTAGCTCCAGTGTCAATAAATAAACACCGCTCCTTCAAGATTCTATGATTAAATCAAGTAGGTTACCTGTATAAATGTAGACACTGAACTGATGTCTCAAAGTCTCTGAAGGAAAAGCTCAGCACTGTACTTACAGAAGAGCTGCGGCAGATACCGAGGGACAAGAATTTGCAATGTATGGGCATTAGTATTCAGTGTGTGTGCTCTTTCATTTTAAAGAGCGCTTGATTAGACAGAATCCCAAGGGGAAAGGATTAGAGGATTATGGCGTGTTTTCCCCAGAGACGATCGGCCACGCTAGACCAGGCTAACATCAGTCACAGCCAAATTAATATGGGGCTCAGATAACAGACACCAACACTTCTCATATCAGCGCCGAGGAGTGTGTCCTCTCCATGAACCCGGCTTACTGTCACACATCTCATACGTGCACAAAGGCGATCATAAAGAGGTCTGAAATGGCTTCAAGTCGACCCCAGATTATGAAAACCTCGGAAACCTTCTCAGTCTTTGTTGATGTGACACATTAACACGTCATGATAGAAACACACACGCGCTAATATCCAGTGGCAAACGCACACAGGGATAAAGATAACGTGTGAATGTGCAGTCGTTCCCAGCTTATATGTTTTTAAGGCCACAAAAACCTCCATGGGAGCCAATAGCTAAAGACGACACACTAAGCATGAAAACAGGAATTTGAGTTATTATGGCTGCATAGGAAATAGGTTGTCATTAAACAATTCACAGGACCAATAAAGCTGCAAATTAAGATTTCTATTGCAAATACTAGACCTTATAAAAAATTTTTTTCCAGTTTTCTCTAACTAGCAATGCTTGTCATGTAGGAAAAAGCTTCACCTGACAGTTCTCCACTCCTACAGCTGACAATGACAGAAGAAAGGTGACAGAAAGACTCGAAAGTCCAGACTTAATGTTTGTGGTTTCCATGTCACCTTTATTGTCACATATGAGTAAAGGGGTGAGAAATCAATGAATATGTCAGTTTTATGGCCTACAGAAGTGCTAAATTGATATTATGTAAGAGAAAGGTGTGTTGATGTGATGTTAGTGCTTTAATGTTTGTTCAAATCAAAATAATTCTCTTTTGCACTCTTATAAATAAAGGTTCCAAAGAGGGTTTTTTTTTTTTTTACCGTGATGCCATATAAGAACCATTTGGGTTCCCCAAAGAAACTTAAAGTCAACAGTTCCTGAAAGAATCCTTTTTTGTATATATTATTTTATTATATATTATATAGTCATTTAGCAGACGCTTTTATCCAAAGTGACTTACAAAAGAGGACAATGGAAGCAATCAAAATCAACAAAAGAGCAATGATATGCAAGTGCTATACCAAGTCTCAGGTTAGCTTAATGCAGTACACATAGCAAGGTTTTTTTTTAAATTATATAGTAAATAAAAAGAAAACAGAATAGTAAAAGAATAGAGCAAGCTAGTGTCAGAGGCCTTTTTTGCTTTTGTTAATTGTGTAATAAATAAAAATATACAAAAAGATTAGAAAAGCTATTGTTAGTATTTTTTTTATTTTTTTTTATTGATGAACATTTTAATCTATTCTACACAGTACAGTGGTAAAGTTTCATAGATGTTAAAAGTCCTTAATGGAACCACGGAACCAAAAACTGTGTACACCATACTTAAATTTAGCCTACTAATTTTTATATGTTCACATGGTATGAGCGGCATTGATATTTATCAGTGAGAAGTATATGTGTATATTGTCCTCTGGTGCCATCTGCCAGTAACAAAGCAGAAGTAAAACATCCCATAATTCACAGCAGGGGCTCAACCAATAAGAAAATCACAGAAACTAGGTCATACAGCTGAGAGTGTGTCTATGAAATAATGTGTGTGGCCGCAGTGTTACGTAAGAACATCAAAACACAGTGTCTCAAAATCAGATTTCCTAAAACTTCTTTTTGTTGTTCAGGTATGAAAGGGTTGATCTGAAATGGCCATCTCACCAACCCCCGTAACCGATAAGTGTCACCTTCCTGTGTGCGTTTCAGAAAAAAAAAGATGATGCAACATTGTGGTAACACCCAAACAGCTAGGGCGTGAGCTCACTCGCGTGTAGTTTCTGCATAGAACAACCACAGCAGATAAAAGGTCATGCTAAAAAAGGTTGGTAGCTACCAGGTACCCTAAATTTCGTCTGGCATACAGGTTTAAAGGCAGGTGGATTGTTTTGGAGAAAGCCACAGTACCACACATTATACTTCAGTATAATTACAGCATTGAAGACAAGATAATATTCACTAAATCTGCTTTTGTTTAACTTGCAGATGTCAATTTGAAATTTAAATCAAACCTAGAAATCAATCATTGCACATATTAGTTCACTGAACACTGGCTGAGTTCTGGAAAGGTCCATTGTCTGGTTATTTGACTTTAACAAAGTGAGTAATTTATAGTACAGGCACTACTAAAATTTTCCACTACAAGATCCTGTGTTTGGAGAACGAGAAGTCTCTAGAAACGGTTATGAAATGGCGTGCATTGCCCTGGCATGTCCTGGGTTCACAAAGTGTAATAGAAGAGAATGAGAAAAGGGAATAAACTGTATTTAAACTGGCATTTCATTGAACAATTATTGTAAATCACATGACCGGTTCCATTGCAATAGCTAAGCCTCAGAAAGGTACGTTTTGATTAACTGTTGTTTGATAAAAAAAGATGGCATATTTTCATGTCAGATGCTAATGCTTAAAAATTTGAAATTTGAATACAGCTCAGTCACGGGGTTCCTTTATAATTTCCCTAGACTACCACAGCTGTGTAAAGAGTTTATAAGAAGCACCGAGGGAAAGTCCGCCCTTTTACCTCGAAACGGTTCTTTTGAACAGTTCGTTTCAGTGAACCGGTTCGTTTGATTCATTTACATCATACCAAAAATCACGCGCTTCTTGAGGTCTATACAATAAATGCTACTTATTAAAACCAACTATTATATACTCAGTTCAGTGAGTGTGTGAGCTGTTACTGTCTCAAGAACAGCTTGGATCAAGATTGACCGGTTTTGACCGATTGATAAGATTCGGTTCAAAAGAACAATTAGCTCGCGAATAAGACACCCTACTTCCGTTTCATTCTCAACTCTAAATGTTGACAGTGTGACGAGATGGGGATTTATCACTACTAAACTGTTTCTTTGTGCCTTTTAATCTTCAGACATGTATGTCTACAATCTCGTCGTATTTCTGTGCTGTGCAGTAAGTAAAACCTTTAAACTTTATTAAATTTTATACTGTAGGCTGTATAATACTGCACACTGTATATAATATCTAAAACGCCCTACATCGACAACAGTCACTGAAGGAATACAGAAATGTATGGAGTTGGTTTGTGCTATATTTGTTGATTTCTATTTGAAAAAGAATTCAATACAATTTAGTGTAAAATAGTATAAACATACTAAACATTTATTGTAAATAGTCGAGTTTCACTTTCGATTTCGTTTTGTTGCATTCTGATGCGGTTTATGGTCAGTTTACCCATCTTGCGGTTGAGAAAACATGCTTCAAAGAATTTCAACAAGAAAGCGTAACTTTAATTTCATATTTTATCTGTTAAGTTCAATTTTCCAGACTCAAAACTCATCTGTTTAGCTGTGCTTTTGTTGAATGAGCCCTGTGCTACGTCCGAACTGATTGCACTGTATTTTATGTATAATCATTTTCTATTCTTAACTGTTTTAAATTAATCTTAAATAAATTTTTATATCATTTTATTGTTATTATTTTTTAATTCCTTGTTTTTAATTATGATTATTATTTTTTAATGACTATTTTACTTCCTTTTATGTAAAGCACTTTGAATTACCACAGTGTATGAAATGTGCTATATAAATAAACTTGCATTGCCTTGCCTTGAACTGTTTTGACTGATGAACAACAAACACAGATTGTGGCAATGGTGTATGTGTGTTTTTCAAGTCATTTCCAGGTAATAATTAAATAAAGTATCTGAATAATGCAGTGCTAACTGAAATATAATTTATTACAGTAACCTAAAGAAACTATGATATGTATTTTCTGCCTTACTCTATGATAAAATGAAAAAAAAAACCTATATATAATCCAAAATTGTAGTATATAAACCAATCATAAAAATGTCATTAGGAAAATATAGAAAAAATATATTATAGAATACAAATTATTGTTTATTGTCCATCAGTGTATTTGATTTTTTTTTAGCTAATTAAAAGAGATAAGAAAAATAAAACCTGTCAATTAGACAAAAAAGTAAATAAAATAAAATATATTTATTATATTTGACATTTCTGTCCTCCTCACTTCTGAAATGATGGCTATGCCCCTGCTGCGGAGCAATATGAGACACAAAAGTAACGTCAGTATGTTCAGCACCCAGTATTTTTGAATGCTCAGTGAACGATAAGGATCAAGTATTTCGGACAACCATGTAATTATCTTAATTTAGAAGGAACCAAAGGATGTTCTAGAGGGTAAATACATGGATTTGTGTGTTACAGGTTACCGGGTCTCAAGGGACTGCACAGACAAAACTGAAACATATTGTGAGAGGTGTGAGAGTGGCACCTTTATTGACTACGTCAACCATGATGACAAATGCCATCCTTGTAAATTCTGCGATTTGAGTGGTAGGTCTTAACATCTGAACGTTGTTAGATTTGTCAGTTAAATAGTGATTTTCTGCAAATCAATGTTTTTTTTGTTATACTATCTAATAAACATGAAATTTAACAAATGGGCAGTAAACGGTCAACTCTTATTTAGAAAATATTAGCCAAAATGTCATTAATGCCAGAGATGGGGCTGTTTTCAAAGGGTAGTATTGTGCTTCTTGAAGCCCAAATGGAAGCATAGGCAAAACTAATTTTGAAGTCTTATTTCTGCTTTCTCTCCTTTCAAAAGCAAACATGGGTACGAAGGAGAGATGTTCACCATCTTCCAACACTGTCTGCAGGTGCACGGATAATCATTACTGTGAAAAGGGTGACATGTGCAGGGCCTGTTATACCTGTGACACGTATGTAGTCAACCAAAGGACCTTTTCTCTCTGGAAAGAATGACAGATGCCTGTGCTTATAAAAATTGATTACTGTAAAAAGCTGTGTGCATGCACATTTCTAATGTTTCTCCCATTCAAACCAAATAAAATCTATGCAGAAGGCAGACTCAGTTTGGGGGAAAATCTTCAGATGACCTTTACATAAGTTATCTTTTGTTGTTCTCTCTCTCTCTCTCTCTCTCTCTCTCTCTCTTTCTCTCTCTCAAAAAGACAAAATAGAAACGTAACAGCAATGATTTTGCTTTACGTAACAATAAATAACTATAACTCTGGTACAGTTGGCCTAAATATTTGATGTTTTTTATGGAGTATTTCTGACCAAAGCATTTCCCTTAAAACAGGTTTGTTAACAGTTATTTGAAAATCTGAAATTTTGTTTCAACATTTTTATGGTAACTCATTATCCATCATATTACACGGATACCTACCAAATAAATAAATAAATGGATATGAAATAGACTACTGATTTGTGATTATAACGCAGTATATAATATATTGGCTTTCAGCTTATTATTCTGTCTTCTCTCTGCTTAACTATTGTTTACCCAACAGGTGTGAGGAACATGGAGTGAAACAACCATGCACAAAAACTACCAACACTGTTTGCCGTGATCCTGAAGGGCCTGCTGGTACATTATCCACAATCCACAAGAGCTGCTTTATCAGTGATTTCAGTACATGTCAAAATGCGTGTGTCACACTTCTGTATACAGACACAGAATAAGCAATAACTGAAAAAAGT
>JAFVLL020018758.1:122720-141212 GCA_021397915.2 Tor tambroides
AGTATTTCTGACCAAAGCATTTCCCTTAAAACAGGTTTGTTAACAGTTATTTGAAAATCTGAAATTTTGTTTCAACATTTTTATGGTAACTCATTATCCATCATATTACACGGATACCTACCAAATAAATAAATAAATGGATATGAAATAGACTACTGATTTGTGATTATAACGCAGTATATAATATATTGGCTTTCAGCTTATTATTCTGTCTTCTCTCTGCTTAACTATTGTTTACCCAACAGGTGTGAGGAACATGGAGTGAAACAACCATGCACAAAAACTACCAACACTGTTTGCCGTGATCCTGAAGGGCCTGCTGGTACATTATCCACAATCCACAAGAGCTGCTTTATCAGTGATTTCAGTACATGTCAAAATGCGTGTGTCACACTTCTGTATACAGACACAGAATAAGCAATAACTGAAAAAAGTTGTCTAAAGTCTATGCAGTATTAACATGGTAGTGGACTAATATGATTGCTTATTTCAGGGATCATTGCAGCTGTTTTGGTGTCAGTCATACTTGTGGCTGGTGTGGTGGTCTTTTGTCTATGGAGAAAACAAAAGTTTTGTTTTAAGGACAGACAGAACAGAGGGAATCCTGAGGTAATTTCTTTTGATCTAAGCTTTCATTGCACCCTTGTGGTGTTACAGTGGAAATGCCTGATAATTTTTTTTTTTTTTTGCGTTGTAAAACTTTTGTGACTTACAGTTTGGCTTGCTTTTTCCCATACAGGAAGACCTTCCACTGAAAGGTACGTTTACTTGTGAGAAATATTTGATATATTAGCATGAAAAGTATTTTTTAAATAAATCAAATGTTGGTATCCTCCCTTAAAATGGTAAATTTTTTTGCATCAAATATTTGTTGAATTCATTTTCAGTTTATTCACTAATTACCAACAATGTCATAAGTAATATTAGCACCTCTTTGCACAGCTTTTTGTTGGTGAATAAACTACAATTTAAAATAAAATAAATATATGCCTTGTTTTGTGCCCTATTGATGGAAAGTGTCTGGAGAAAATAAATACATTAGAAAAGTGCTTAAATAATAGCAGGTTAAGAAGCTTATATCAGTGCTGTCTTCTTTTTCTTTGTAGATATAGACCTGAACCCTCACCTATCAGAAATTGCTGATGTTCTGGGCTGGAAAACAATGAAACGTGTTGCCCAGCGCAGTGGCATGAGTAAAACTGATATTGAGGAACATGAGTTTAATCACCGTAATGATGTGAAGGAACAGACCTTCGCACTTCTGCAAGCTTGGTCTCAGAGACAAGGTTTACACGGAGCCTACCCAGCTCTCATCAGTACTCTTCGTCACATGAAGGAAAGAAGAACAGCAGATGAGATCCATAAAATCGTTGAGAAAGAAGTTAAAGCTCAGCCATAGACTGAACGATTTTTATCCAAAGCGATAGAAGTAATCAAAACAACAAAACAGCAACAATGTATGTGTTATGACAAGTCCTGGTTAGTCTAACACAGTACACTTAAGTTTTTTTTACATAATATATGAAAAGAATAAAAAGTAGATAATGTTTTTTTTAAATAAATAAAAATAAAACAAGTAGATAAAATAGAAATTGAATGGAGAGTTCTGGTATTAGAGAGTCAAGTGTAGATGGAAGAGTTGTGTCTTTAGCCGTTTTTGAAGCTGCTCGAATTGAGATGGGCGGCCGGGCCCGTTCCACCAGCAGAGAACAGTTAAGGTGAAAGTCTGTTAAAGTGATTTTGTGCCTCTTTGGGATGGCGCTGCAATGCGCCATTCACTTGCAAAATGAAAGTTTCTGGAGGGCACATAAGTCTGAAGTAGTGAATTTAGGAAAAGTGGTGCAGAGCCAGTGGTTGTTTTGTAGGCAAACATCAGTGTCTTGAAATTTATGTGAGCAGCTATTGGTAGCCAGTGCAAACTGATGAACAGAGGTGAGGCGTGTGCTCTGTTCGGCTTGTTAAAAACTACTCTTGCTGCTGAATTCTGGATTAGCTGCAGACGTTTGATAAAACTAGCTGGAAGGCCTGCAAAGAGAGTTTGAAAATAGTTTGAAAATACCAAGAGCAGAATTTTAATTTCTTAACCTATCTAAAAGATGTTGATCAGTCAAAACAAAAATTCTAGATATGAATTGTTTGCTGTATTTGGTCATTTACAGCTGGAAGCATGATAGCTAAAAATAAGTCATTTTAGACTGATCTGTAAACAAAGTCAAAGAATCAGAATCATTCCATCTTATTTCTGTCAAATTTCCTTTTCTCTCAGTATACCTCCAACCCAGTGGCGTGCGGTGGTGTTTTAAAATGAGGGGGCAGTTTTATATATATATATGTGTGTGTGTGTGTGTGTGTCCCTGTTACACTTAATGTTGTTACATTTTCCTGGGTAAATAAATATTACATAAAAAAAGAGAACAAATATAATTCTGTGTATTTTAATAATATTTTTATTTATTTAATAATGTTAATACTAATTATACATTTCTTAGTGTTTTTATGAATTTTGATATTTATTCCAAAATAACTAAAGGCAGTAACAATTTCAACAATATTCTGGAAACAGTTTACAATAAGGTTTCATTAGTTAACATTAGTTAACTACTTTAGTTAACATGAACTAAGAATAAACAATAGCCTACTTCTACAGCATTTATTAATCTTAGTTAATATTAATTTCAACATTTACTAATGTGTTATTAAAATCAAAATTTGTTTGTTAACATTAGTTTATGCACTGTGAACTAACATGAACTAAAAATGAACAACTGTATTTGTATTAACTAATGTAAACAAAGATTAATAAATACTGTAATGTTCATTGTTTGTTCATGTTAGAATGACACCTTATTGTAAAATGTTACCAATATTTTTTATTTGTGAACTGATGTTCAGCTGTTCTTTTTAATAGTCAACTTATTTTCTGGTCATTGTCATAAAAGCTCTGTAAACACTGTCACAGACACGAAGATATATATTTCATTGCTGAATGCTCACTCAAAACTGACGCAGTCATCACGTTTTCAGACCATTTCAAGTTTTATTTTGACGTGACACAAAGCAGTGATATCTAAGCAGGAGAGTTGTTTACTTACTTTATAATTAGTCAATAACGCCATCATTTTCTTCATTCAGACCGAGAGCTCGCACGAAAACAAGAGGCGGGATTTATCACACGAACCAATCACATCCAATCATAACCGATCATATCCAATTATAGCGTGACGGAGGCATTGCCTCCACTCACGTGACTTTCCCTCATTCATCTCAATGAGCCTCCAGAAAAGTCACCGCACGCTTTAGGGTCTCTGTTTCAAGTCAGTAGACCGAAGGGAGGCAAGCCTCTGTTGTAACTTTACCTGCGGGTGTCACTGTTTGACAGCGTTACTTTATAAAAACGAGGTACTTTTATACTTTTAATGCCATATTTAGTAATATTTGCGATTTATGTTTGTAATATCGATTATTTTCTCATCCAATTTTTTGAGGAGACACTGCCTCCCTTGCCTCCTCGGAGGAAACGCCCCTGCTCCATCTTGAAATTTTTATTGACTTACGACTTGCGATGATGTTATCCTGCTCATCATAGGTAGGATTTCAGAATGAATTGTTTTGTTGTTTACAATGCCATCTGTAAGTGCTGGGTCACTTCACTTGAAACAATAAAAGATGTTTCAAGTAATTGCAGCCCTGTTTCTGTACAAAATGAAATTTTGTAACAAATGTGGTCAGACTTTTAATTGTGACATTTTCAGAGCCACAACGGCCCAAACTCAATCAAATTCCTTCAAGTTGGCAGAATGATAACAAAAATAGGTCATTTTATACTGATCTATAAACAAAATAAATCAATCAGTGTTATTCAGTCTCATTTAAGCATCAAATTTCCTTTTCTCTCAGTATATTTTTCTCTCCACCCTGACTTTTTTTTTTTTTTACTTGTAATTTAATATCATTCTTAACGACTTACAATGTTTTCCTGTTCATCATAGGTAGGTTTTCAGAATGAACTGTATCTTTGTTTTAAGTGCTGGGTCACTTGAAACAATGAAAGATGATGTTTCAAGTAACTGCAGCCCTGTTTGCTGAGGACATCTGCTGTACAAAATAAAATTATTTTGTAACAAATGTGGTCAAGACTTTAAGTATGGCAAAGTCAGAATGGCTCAAGGCCAAATTGCTTCAAATTCTCCTAATTAGTCCATCATATAGTGCAAAATAATTTTCCAGTTTTATAACTGCAGTGTTATTTCAGCTTTCTGATAAGCTAATATCGATTGTGATTATACATATAGTAGATCTCATTAACCTTCTGTCCTATAATGATAACAAAAGTATTTTTCAAATAAAATTGTTATTTATTTATTAGCCCTGATGAAGACCTGTGTGCTGAAAAGCACTTGCAAAATAAATAGTAATTCTTTCAATTCCATTCTCTGAATAGTTTGATTTCTCCACTACACAAGTGTTGCTTGGTTTTGTTTTTAAATACTCTTGACTTCTCCTTCCATGATCCCTGCTGATTGTGTGAAGTTGCACCAGAATAACTATACAACATAGCTATAATGATAACAATGCATGTCATAAATAGCTTCATCCTTAGTCATATATATTGCATGTAATTACCCTGAAATGTTCCGTGGACATTGCGCATGTTCATTTGCATGAAAACAAAACCTTGCGAAGAACAGAAACTTATACATAAGTATTATATAAGTATTTCTGACCAAAGCATTTCCCTTAAAACAGGTTTGTTAACAGTTATTTGAAAATCTGAAATTTTGTTTCAACATTTTTATGGTAACTCATTATCCATCATATTACACGGATACCTACCAAATAAATAAATAAATGGATATGAAATAGACTACTGATTTGTGATTATAATGCAGTATATAATATATTGGCTTTCAGCTTATTATTCCGTCTTCTCTCTGCTTAACTATTGTTTACCCAACAGGTGTGAGGAACATGGAGTGAAACAACCATGCACACAAACTACCAACACTGTCTGCCGTGATCCTGAAGGGCCTGCTGGTACATTATCCACAATCCACAAGAGCTGCTTTATCAGTGATTTCAGTACATGTCAAAATGCGTGTGTCACACTTCTGTATACAGACACAGAATAAGCAATAACTGAAAAAAGTCGTGATCCTGACCCCATGTGTTAAATGGCCTTGTTTTGGAGATAATATTGTCATTATAAATACATAAGAGAGCTCATACAAAGTGCAGATCACTACTGCTGGAGAAACACATCTACCAAACCAGATCACTGCTGCCCATCATGATGGAGTGAGTGTTTTTTAAATTACTTTATGAAAATAATCTCATAATGTGGATATCAGATATTTAAGAATCAATGATACCAGAAAATATTAAGTCTTATTTTTTATTTAAATAATTTTATGCTGTAATTTCTAGACCTAATTCTTTTATTTTTAAGATTACTTACCATCATTAGATTACTTACCATGACTTCTCTTTAATTGAGGATTTATTGTTGATTTTTTTATTGTACAACATTCAAATCAATTTCTCAATATCCTCTGATCCAAATGTTGTGCCAGCAGTGAATGTCCTCACAAGACTAATGTCTATTTCTCTGTAACTCCAGTTCCCCACTGAAAAGCAACCTCAAGAGGCTGGAGGCAATATCGAAATGAGCTCCAGGGGTTAAGGAGGAACATGCAAGATGTGGAGCAGCAGGCGTGCATCAGACTGATCCACCATTACAACCTGCTGGGCTACATCCAACAGACTCTCGGCTTCAACACAGAGGCACTGGAGTACTTGCACGAAGCAGAAACTGTGAAGCAGGGAACAGAAGAAGCTGGAGTCCGGCTGCAGGTCAACAAAGCTAACCTGGCTTGGGTCTACTTCCATTTGGGAGAGATGGATAAGAGCAAAGGATATCAAGAAGAGGTGGAGAGGCTTCAGCACATGCATCCTGCTCCACCTGGATGTGCTTTACACCCTGAAGTCAGTGGAGAAAAGGGCTGGACACTGGTGAAGTTCAACAAGTCCAAGAAGCTCCAGGCGATTGCTTATTTTAAGATGGCTTTAAAAGCAGAACCAGAAAGGAAGGAATGGCACAAAGGTCTTGCCATAGCCATGAGCAGGGCATATATAAAGTCTGAATTCACTCCAGAGCTGGAGGTTGAAATACTACTGCAAGTGAAAACGGCAGCAGATATGGACCCAAATGATTTGTTCCTTAAATCCCTCTATATACTAAAAAGGTTTGAGGTGCAGGCAGAAAAAAATGATAAGGAGGTACAAAGTTTAGTAGAGAGATCCATTAACACAGGAAACTTGGAGGGTTTGGGTTATCTTCTTGAATATTTTAAGAACATTTCCATTGAGAGAGCGATTCAAGAGAGACAAAGGCTTCAGGAAAAGTTTCCCACTTCCCCTAAAGTTTTGAGAATCCTGTCAAATTTATACAAATGGAAAGTGTTCGCTATGAAGGAAAACAGCCAGGAAAGGAAGATCTTGTCTCGGAAATGCATGAAGATGTTTGAAAAGGTTGTCAAACATTACCCAGACTGTGTCAGAGGATGGTTAGCCCTTGCATCAATGCACCGTTACGCACACAACACTAAGAGAGCCAATGAGATTTACCAGCAGCTCCTGTCAGAGAAAGATGATCTCCCTCCTCATACGCAACAGTTACTGTACTATAGTTACGCATGCCATCTACATCAGAGTAGACAGTCCAGAGACAAATCAATTGACTTTCATATGAAAGCAGCTGAAATCCAAACCATTTCAGAGGACAAACAGAAAAGCATAATGATTCTTGAACAAAGTGTGAAGATTGGGAGAAACCATCGCTGTGAGGAGATTTTGCCATTTCTAAAGAGTTGTTAATGATGAGTAAATATTGTTTTTAATTCACATAACATGAATAAATAAGTGTGAAGGTGCGGTCACATTTACCATTGTTTGGTGAATTTTCATGGATGTTTCACCGGGAAACCACACTTTTAAAGAAATTTGCAGTAGGTTCAAATTGGTCATAAGGAATCACTGCACTGTCCAAGAGAATGCTGCTTGGTTTTAATGTTACTTCTGTGTGAGTTGTGCATAGAATATTAATTTTGTGGCTTTACATTTCTCATAGCAGTGGCACTGACAAATTATCAGACAGTGTCCTATTTCACTTTTACCCTGTATTTAAGACATTTAACCTAGCACCATATGAAGTACTAGTTATAAATAGTTTTCCTGTATGTCTAATTGCAAGAATAACTGTATCAGTTGATGAGGAGTTATCTCTATCCAAGCACATGACACACTTTGAAAATGCAGAAATTTTCTATCCCATTATCTATAATAAAATCACTCGTTGTATGGAACTCAATAAATTTGATTATTGCTTGTGACTTAATTTCCTGTTTGTGTTGATATGGAAACGATTTGACTCACTTTAAATACACAATGAATCTGATGAATAGAGAGAGATGTAGCAGCAAAATCAGCTGGACGCAACAAAATAAATATTTAAAAGACATTGAGATTGACTTTGTAAATAGTGGCTCATATTGATAGTGGAGCTGAGTATAAATGTTTGGTAACACTTTATAAGGTTGCATTTGTTAACATTAGTTAAAGTAACAATAAAAATACTTTTAAAGCATTAATTTATCTTAGTTAATGTTAATATCAACATCTCTTAATACATTATTAAAATCAAAGATTGCATGTTAATATTATTTAATGGAACTGGGCTAACATAAACTATAAATGAACAGTTGTATTTTTATTCTAAACTAACATTAACAAAGATTAATAAATACTGTAACATATGTATTGCGCATTGTTTCCAAAGTATTACCTTTTTTTTCCCCTTAATATAATATGTAAATCACACCTTTTGAACGGCCAGCCAGAACAGCAAGACAATATTATCAGTATCACTTTGGACCACAGAGTACAAAGTACAGTGAATCGTGGACATGTTGTGCTGTAAAACTTGCACCTTAGGAGTTTGATTGAGGAAGAAGGGCAGGCTTTAGACTATCGCTGTCACTAAGTAAACTGCACTTTACTGAAGAAACGAAACCTAAAACAGAATAGACATTTCCAAGAGAAGAATCTTGAGCTGATGTGTTTAATGACTTCAAGTAGATAAGCAGGTGGTTTTATTAGCTTGATCATTATAAATACAGCATGATCTCACAGTGACTCACATAAAGAACAAATCAGCACTGCTAGAAGAAATATTTCTCAAACCGGACCACCACTGGAGTAATAATGGAGTAAGTCGTTTACCAATAAAATATGCAAAAATGCAATCTGATGTATTCTAGTAATTTATACTGTATTATACTGTACTCAGAATTGTGTAATGATTTTGTAGTCTATTGAAAATGTTGATTATTTGTTCAGTGCCTGCTAGATATGATATATTTGTATGCCAACAAAAACACAGCATCCTTTTTTTTTTTCTAAATGTTTCTGTAACTCCAGCCTGAAACAACACCTTGAGAAGCTAGAGTGCCACTTCACTTGGAATCTGGGGCAATATCAAAATGAGCTCCAGGGGTTGAAGAGTAAAATACAAGCCATCTCAGAGCAGGAATGCACTTGGCTGCTTCACTATTACAACCTGCTGGGCTACATCCAACAGGCTCTCGGCTCCAACACAGAGGCACTGGAGTACCTGCACAAAGCAGAAACTGTGAAGCAGGGAACAGAAGAAGCTGGAGTCCGGCTGCAGGTCAACAAAGCTAACCTGGCTTGGGTCTACTTCCATTTGGGAGAGATGGATAAGAGTAAAGGATACCTAGAAGAGGTGGAGAGGCTTCAGCACATGCATCCTGCTCCACCTGGATGTGCTTTACACCCTGAAGTCAGTGGAGAAAAGGGCTGGACGCTGGTGAAGTTCAACAAGTCCAAGAAGCTCCAGGCGATTGCTTATTTTAAGATGGCTTTAAAAGCAGAACCAGAAAGGAAGGAATGGCACAAAGGTCTTGCCATAGCCATGAGCAGGGCATATTCAAATTATAAATGCCCTCCAGAGGATAAGTATGAAATTCTAAAGCAGGTGGAAACGGCACATGAGAACGAACCAAATAGTTTGCTCCTTCATGCTCTTTATTTAGAAAAACTGTCTGAGGTGCATTCAGCAAACACTGAGAGTGAAATGCAAGATTTACTAGAGAAAGCACTTGAAACTGGAGACCTGGAGTGTTTGAATACTATTTTCAGGTATTACAGAACCATTTCTGTAGATAAAGCTATTGAAGCAGCAGAGAGAGCTCAAAAAAAACTCCCCACCTCAAATAAGGTGTTGAAATATCGGGCAAATTGCTACAAATGGAAGGTTTACAATATAAAGGAAGACAGTGTGGAAAGGAGGAGATTGGCTAAGAAATCTGCTGTGCTCTATGAGGAAGTTGTCAAACATTATCCTGACTCACTGAGAGATAAGGTATCCCTTGCATCAATGCACCGTTATGCACAACACAGGGAGAGAGCAGATGAAATTTACCAGCAGCTCCTGTCAAAGGAAGATGACCTCCCTCCCCATAGTCAACAGTATATTTACTGTAGTTATGCCTTCCATCTATATAACTGTAGACGGTTAGGAGATTCAATCAACTTTCACATGAAAGCAGCAGAAATCCCAGATAGTACAGATAGCAGACAGAAGAGCATAATGATTCTTGAACAAATGGTGAGGAATGGCAGGAACTCTCGCTGTGAGGAGATTTCACAATTTCTAAAGAGAGTTCTCAAAGATGAGTAAATATTCTCTTTAATTCACTTTATTCATGCAACATGAATACATAGCCTAAGTGTGAAGGAATTCACAATAGATTTGACCAAAAATCTGTAAAAACTGGGATTAATGGCACCAACCCTCACTGTGAGTAAATTTTGAATTTTCTGAAGAGAATTAATATTTATAATTAAAATGAGCTTTGACACAACAAAAATCACTACAGATGATGTTCGCTCTGTTTTACCTGATGCACAAACTATAATGGAGAAATGTTGCTCAGCCAGAAAAATAGAACTTGTTGTAACAATATGTATTTAATTTTTTTTTCTTATTTTTCAACTGTGGAGATCTTTACCTATTGAATGGCATTGTGTGAGAGACTGAAGCCATTGCAGCCATTTGCCAATATATTTTAAAACAATGTCAGCGACAAATTATCACAGAATGTCCCACTTCACCCATGTTGAGAACATTTAACCCAGGACAATATTATAAAAAAAATACATAAATATAAATATTTTTTCTCTGTATAACTAATTTCCAGAATGACTATCATCTCCACAAGTGGACACATCTCAAGCCTCTATTCAAGGACATAAACTGCAGTAATTTTCCATCAAATAATTAAAATCACTTGTTGAATGGAACTTGTTAAGACAAACTTATATAATAAATCTTAATCGCTTATAATGACTTCATCTTGTTTCTTTTAACTTGGGAAATGATGAAATGATTTTGAATACACAATGAATCTGAAATTGTCTGATGAAGATGAAGATGATCTAGCAGCAAAAACGGCTGGATCCCACAAAATAATTTGTTTAAAGGCAGACTGACGTGTAAACACCAGCACATAATATTATTGAGAGTACAAATTTTCATTAAAATATGGTAAATGTGCAAACCTCTTCAACTGTCTGAACAGTTAATCAGAAATACCGTTAGGTCACACCTACATAATAGCATCAATATCAATTGTGCATTAATGCTACAAAGCAGCTTGCGTTTGTGGTCAACTATATGAGAACTTTGTATGAGAAGATACAAAGAACAGTGAATCATGGACATGCTGTGTCATAAAACCTGCAACATGTTTTAGGAACAAGACTTTATCACTATCATTAGGTAAACTACAATGCATTTAAAGCTGGAGTAGCAGTTTCTGCGCTACTAGTGTCAATTACAAAAATAAAACATTTTTCCAAACAACCTTTGCAAACGCCCCTTTCGCGGAGAGGCTGCTCGCTGCAGAGCCAAATGGAAGGAGCTGGAGCTCTAGCTCCCCCTCACTGGATGTAGAAACCCCAACCACACCATAACCATACCCCTTACCCTATTGCTAAACATAACTCCACCCATTAGTTCCACAGAGGTGGAGCTGGAGTAGGTCAAACTCCACCCATCACATCCAGAGAGCGGGAGACGGAGGTCATTTGGCTCTGCAGTGAGCAGTACTTGCTCTCGTGTGTCAGTGTAAACAGTGAGAGATCTTCAGGCAGGTGAAAAGTGTTTCTTTAATTTGAATATCGACCTATTGTGCGTCCTGTCGATGTAATGATTGACACGTAGGTTGTGTGATCGGCTCGGAATGCATTTTCAAATCCACATTGACTTAAACTACATTATTGTGGGGTATTTAATGAAAATGCTATTGAAAAGGTAAGTGCCATTGCATTTAAGAAAAATAAAAGACATTTAATTCACCCTTTTGCTGCACATTTGGCTCAGATTGCATTATATATATATATATATATATATATATGTGTGTGTGTGTGTGTGTGTGACCCTGGACAACAAAACCAGTCTTAAGTTGCTGGGGTATATTTAAAGCAATAGCCAAATATATGCTAAAAATCATTAGGACATTAAGTAAAGATCATGTTCCATGAAGATATTTTGTAAATTTCCTACCATAAACATATCAGAACTTAATTTTTGATTAGTAATATGCATTGCTAAGGACAAATTTAAAGGTGATTTTCTCAATATTTTGATTGACCCTCAGATTCAAAGTTTTCAAATAGTTGTATCTTGGCCTAATATTGTCCTATCCTAACAAACCATTCATCAATGGAAAGCTTATTTATTCAGCTTTCATGAATAAATAATGTAATAAATAATGTATAAATAATGATGTATAAATCTCAGTTTCAAAAAATTGACCCTTATGACTGGTTTTGTGGTCCAGGGTCACATATCGCAGTTGCTTGAGTTGACAGAAGCAGTAGCTTGAGTTCTGTTGAGGATGTAAAAATCTGTAAATATTGACAACCTTGTTTTTAAAGTTTTAATAATTATAATATATAGAATGGCTTTATGGTATTTAGTCTATTAACACATTTATTTTGTATAAATAGAAAAGCACAAGACTGCTCATAACAAAAATATCTGTAATTTGGCCTATATTTTATTACTCCCTTACATTACATTCAATCGGCCTATAGGCTATGTCTACATTAATAATATAATAACATTTTGTATGAATATCCTACTTTTCTGCCACAATACCACAGTTAGCCTACTGTTACTACAGTAAATCCATTGTAAATATTGGTGATTTGTGGATTGAAAAGTATTCCAACTGGATTATTGTTGCGCGTTGTTTCTTCTGTTTTCCGCGTCAGTGTTGTTGAGAACGTCAGCGCTGTTTCATCTGCGGAATCTGTGGTTTGTTTCAGAGAGCTCTGCTCCAAACGCAAACGCTTCTCACTACGCTAATAGACAAGCTGCGGGCCACATTTGGCCCGTGGGCTGGACTTTTAGACACCTGGAGGAAGTGCTCGACTCTGCTGGAGGAAGCATATTCCCAGGATTACAACACCTACCAAACATTACGATGGAGTAAGCGTTTTACATTTCAAAATGAATGATGAGTGTGATGCAGAAAATGTTTTGTTAATAGCTTACTAATTTCACTATCTTCAAAACCAGACAGGCCTACAGAAAAAGCTTAAATTGAGCTAGGGATACAGAAAATCTGACTCTTGACTTGACTCCAAAGCTGAACGCTGAGATTCTAGAGCAGTTGAAAAAGGCAATAGAGATAGACCCAAATGATTTGTTCCTTCAGTCCCTTTATATACTAAAAAAGTCTGAAGGCAGAAAACAGTGACGAAGAAGTACAAATTTTACTAGAGAGAACCACTGAAACCAAAAACTTGGAGGGATTGCCTGGTATTTTTCAGTATTACAGAAAAGATTCCACAGAGAGAGGTTTTCAAGAAGGAGAAAGGGTTCGAGAAAATTTTCCCACCTCTACTAAAGCTCTTAGAATCGTAGCTAATTTATACAAATGGAAGGTTTTCTTGAAGGATGACAGTGAGGAAAGGGAGACTTTGGCTCGGAAATCCATTGAGCTGTTTGAGGAGGTTGTCAGACATTATCCCAATCGTCTCAAAGTAAAGTTTGCCCTCACATCACTTCATTGTTACACACACAACATTGAGAAAGCTGAGGAAATTTACCAGCAGCCCTTGTCAGAGAAAGATGATCTCTATCTTAATGGTCAACAGCGCTTATACTATAGTTATGCCTGCCATCTACATTAGACAGTCCAGAGATTCAGTCTTCTATTACATGAAAGCAGTGGAAATCCCAGAAATGGCTGATCGTAAACGAAAGAGTATAAAAATACTTAAAAATATTTTGAGGAGGCGAAGAGACCCTCGCTGTTGGGAAATTCAGCGTTTTCTTGAAGGAATGGAGACTTAAAATGTGCTCTAATGCTACAGACAAGTTATAAACACTGTCCCAACATCATACAACAACCCTCAAAACTCATCTGAGAATGATCTCTCTTTACATTTCACTCTATGCAGAAACCATAATGAAGAAATGGTGGTGAAAAAAATTAAGAAAAACATAAAAATGGGACAATTATTCCCAATCACAAGTCTATATTAGAATTCAATGCTATATTTTGTCTGTAACTTCCAGCACCAGTTCCACTGATGAAAAAAAGAAAAGAAAAAAAAAACCTTATTGGAGCTGGATCATGTGCTTATCGCATTTGATTATAACTACTTTTCACATATGAATATAAAACACTTTTATAACTGCTTTGAGACCTCAAAAATGTGGATAATAAATGTGGATTTTTCTGAAATGTGGATATACAGATGTGCTGCTTACATGTGCTGCTGTTTCAAATAGAACAGACATGTACATTATTATAAAACATTGATTTGTTTAATTAATTTCTCATTTCTAATTGATTAGATCTACCTGCTTCATTTTGTTTTCTGTTTGCAGAAATATGCGAATTAAAAACCTTTTCTCACAGTTGAGCGTTTTCAGACATTACAATTTTATGTTTTCTTTTCATATTTTCCAGAGGAAACTTAGCTTGGCAATGGAGAGACTGAAGATGCATTGTGACAAACTGAAAATGATCTATTGTAACAGAGTTCCAGCACAAAACAAGGTCACATACAAATAAATGTGTACTGTTTAAGAGTCACAAAGTATTTGATGTAATTTCTAAAAGTGTAAATCATGTAATTAAATGCAGTTAAATCATGTAAAACATGTCATTTGTTTCTCTTCTTGTCGAATACCCATAATTCTTTTTGAAGGCACGATATTGTCCATGACCTTAATGAAATACAGGTTATCTAATACTGTTTACATATAGCATTTCATATTATTCTTGTTTCCCTGGCAATGATTTAGCCAGGTTTTCCATCCGTAAAGTCCATAAAGTCTATTCACCAAGGCATTTTCTGATATTCTGGCTCACACAGAAGCCCAAAGAAAGCTTTGTAGATTAATGCATAATTAGAAAACATCAGTCACATTTTGCCATATTCAAAAACGCTGAATTCAACACATTTAACAAAAAAATGTTGAGAGAAGCTGATTCCATGAGTTATATTGATTGCAGCACTAAAATGAGTAATACATTTATGACACTGAAAAGGATGACATTTGATTTGAATGTTTTTAGGACAGTGAGGTTAACAGTGGTGTATGTAGTTGTATACACTTCTTCTCAAAAGTTTAGGGTCAGTAAGATTTTTCTCTGTGTTTGAAAGAAATTAAAACTTTTATTCAGCATATTATTCCATCACAGGAATAAATTACATTTTAAAATATATTAAAATAAAAAATACATATTTTCAAATGTAATAATATTTCAAAATTTTGTAATATAGCTGTTTTGCTGTATTTTGATCAACTAAATGCAGCCTTGGTGAGGATAAGAGACTTTAAAAAAAATAAAATCTTACAGACCCCAAACTTCTGAACGGTTGTGTACATTATAAAAAAAACTGAGCTGTGAATGAAGCAGTGTACATGTAACTATTGGGCAAAGCATATCAGTTCATTTCTCTGACCAGCCAATCAGATATCGGCTGAGAGAGACGCACAGTAAAATAACAAATAAGTATCAAATACAAAACCAAGTTTCTCTTGTAGCAAACACAATAAAACATTTGGAGCATTTGACTAGTAACTCGCTAGCACTTTAAGTTCATGAAATTTTAAATTTCACCTTTAAATCTCCAAATTCCTTTAACCAATTGGAACATAAAACCTGTGTTTCGGCAGTAGAGCAGTGTGTTCTTTTGGTCAGTTCTGTGTCCATTAATGCTATAAAGGAGCTTGTATTTGTGGCAATCCATCTGACTGATCAGAAACACACAAAAACTCTTATCATAAGCCACTTTCATGTTTCTTGAGATCTTTCAGAAATCTCCTATGTACCTTGTGAGTCAGTTTAAGCAAGAGCTCCCTCTAGTGCAGCGTATGATAACTCTCACAGCAGCCAGAATCACAGCACTGCAGATCAGAGCGACTCCACTGAGCAAGAATGTAGCTGTGTAGTAGCCTGTCTGATCCACTAGCCAACCTGAGAGAGAGATATTTCATAAAACACTCGTTTAGTTAAACAGTTTGTTTCATTTAGTTTAAATATCATTCAGTTAAACAGAGAGTGAAAAATTTGCTGACCTCCAACAGGTGGGCTGATGAGGTAGGGGATGGCGTGAAGAAAGTGAACGACTCCCAGAGCTGAGGTCAGGTGGGTGGAGCTGACAGTGTCAGAGGTCACCACAGGAATAAGTGCCACGTAAGCGCCATCAAAGTAGCCGTAGATGAGAGAAAAGGGGACGAGCAGGGAAAAACCATTCAGAAGAGGCAGAAAGAGACAACTCAGCCCTTCTGACCCCACAGCCAGCATGTAACTCACCACCCTATACGGCCTCAAACACCTGAACACAAACGCAAATCATAAAGAATTAGAGTAGCAGTAGTGCAGTACCATTGAATAAGTAGTGCAGGAAACTCTACTCTGTTTCAAGTGAGAATATCATCTCAATAGCCATTTATTAATAGCACACCTTTTAGTCAAGCTTTTAAAAACTCGCAGTGTACACTAAAGTCTCACGCTGTCCAAGACACCAATATTTTAATGATTCAGAAAAGATGAATTACTGTGTGGCCAGGTAAGATTTTAGTATTGAGATAACAGAGCACACTGTGAGTGTGTATTAGCACTGTTTGTTGTTTGCTTTTGATATCTGATCGAGCGTTTGGACCTAGAAAAGATGACGTGTGACATCAGACTTAACAAACGGATACGGTTGATTCCCAGTCGTACTGAATGTTTAGACTTAATCTACATTAGAAGACATGAATATGAATTTAAAAACAGATTACAACATCACATTTTTTATGCCTGCCTCCACAGGTTTAATATAAAGTTAACAGACATCTAATATAGCTGTAGCTCTTAAAGGGATAGTCCACCCAAAAATGAATTAATGAGTCATTAATTACTCACCTTCATGTCGTTCCAAACCAGTAAGACTCGCCTTCGCTCATCTTCGGAACACAAATTAAGATATTTTCATTATTTTATTTTATTTGCGCACAAAAAGTATTCTCATAGCTTTGTAAAATTATGGTTGAATGACTGATGTCCTTACTACATTTCTGGGCCTGGGAACATTTCAGTTACATTGCTGTCTATGGAGGGTCAGAAAGCTTTCAGATTTCATCAAAAATATCTTAATTTGTGCTTCGAAGATGAACGAAGGTCTTACAGGTTTGAAACGACATGAGGGTGCGTAATTAATGACAGAATTTTCATTTTTGGATGAACTATCCCTTTAAATGTCTATAATATTGCAATTTATGGGAAAATTTGAAAATAAAATCACAACAAACTCTTACTTTCTATCTGCAATCCATCCAAAAGTGATAGTACCAACAATCCCTGACACTCCAAGCATGGACATGAGCAATGCTGCCTGTTGAGGGCTGACGCCTGCACTCAGGGAATATGGCACAAGATACACAAATGGCACACTGCAACCATATGCAAGGAATAGGAAGGACACCAACAGCAACAAGAAGTCTGGTATCAACAGAAAGGAATATTCTCTTAATACTGTTTTCCTTATGATAGACCATACATTGTCCCTGGACTCCTTCAGTAATTTTGTGTTTGCCACTTTTGACTGTGCCAAAGTATTGTGGTTAGTGGTTGCTTCGGATTTTGATTCTGGGATAGCTGTGTCCTGCTGGTTGGTGGGCAAACAGTCCAAAGGCAAGTCACCTGATTGTACTAAAGCTGGGACTGAGATGTCTGTATCTGAGCACTTTGGCTTTGTTTCTCTGTCCCATTCATCTGTGCTTCTGTTCACAGTCTCTGAGTCTTCTGAGAGATCCTGTCTATGGTTTATTTCCACATTGGAGTGTGTTTGCTTTGCATCAGAGGGCTTTGACTCGTCTGCCTCCATCTGTTCTTTTCCATCGCTCTGCATATTCTCAACATATTCACTTTCCCCTCTCTTGTCTGTATCCATATGTTTTACCTCCACTGATCTCTGTTCCTGTGCACTCACTTCAATATTATGCCCTGCGTCAGCAAGTTTTACATTTAGGAAATCAACCTTTTTGCCACCCTCCAAGTCCATCTCTTTCTGTCTCCCTCTTTGGCCTTCCAAAGGCCTCATGAGGGCTCCACAGACACATAAGTGGGACACCAAACCCCCCAGAATGAGCAGCGCGCCCCTCCAGGAGAAGAACTCAATGAGGAGTTGGACAGCAGGTGCTAGTATGAAGGTTCCGATGCCGCTGCCTGACATGGCGATCCCGTAAGCCAACGCTTTTCTCTCACTAAAGTAAGAACCCACCATGGCAATTGCAGGAGTGTAGCTGAGAGCAAATCCCACACCTGTGCAGAGAATCAGAAGGGTTAGTATTCAAGACTACTGAATATGCCTGCCTAGTTTTTTCCAAATTGATATAATAATTGCAGAGCAAGGTGACTACATTAGCTTTCCCAAATTATGATTATCAGTGCAGTTGAAATAGAAGCTTGTATGCTGGTATGTGTGCAAATCTGAATCACACCTGTAAGAACACCCAGTGTGAGATACAGGAACTCCACACTGGTGGCTAGTGAGCTAAGCAGCAGGCCAGCAGAGGAAAGAAGCCCACCAATCATGATAGCTATACGAGAAGAGAGGCGGTTCCCTATATAACTACCCAGTGGAGCTATAAAGAGAGAATGAGAAAAAGAATGAAGAGAAAAAAGTGGATGATACATGATAATGGAAAGTCTTATTGTTTTCATATTATGACTGATAACCGAAAAAAATAACAATATTAAAATTTAGTACAATTTTGCATAAATAATTTAAAAATGTATAATGTACAGTGTAGCGTCTGCGTAAACTCATTGATGGTTGATTACATTTGGTTTTAAGAGACCCCTTTTAAACTTTGACTTTTGCATATAAATTACTAAC
>JAFVLL020018759.1:0-40787 GCA_021397915.2 Tor tambroides
AGAGCTAATAAGCGCCCACCCTGGCCAAAGTCTTCTGAAAGGCTCATTTAACCCCGCTCCAGCCTCCAGAGAACGGCAATTTGATTTGCTCGCTGGGTAATGTACTAGAAGAGCCCTTAATGAAATTTGCGGGTGTGCGTCAGAAAGAAAGCAGGGGAGAGATGGAAGGACGAAGTGCGACGAGCCAACGGAAATTGCTATTTTGCACCGAAACCCCCAAGGAGAATGGGGGTATTCCATTTAGGTGACTGTGGCATCTGTGGGCCTATCAGAAGGAGCCTCCGATGGAAGTCTAACAAAAGGCAACACTCTTGGCCTTTATCTGGCCGGGCAGGAGGAGTTTGTTAGCGGCTCTATTATAAAGTGAATGGTGGACATACCGCCAGGTCCTAATTGAATCGCCTCCACCAGTGACTCATCTTCTGACCTGCTTTCATTGTTAGGGTACAGGTCCCATCAGTTCCTCCTGAACACCATGTACTTAATAACCTGATAAAGCCTGTGCTCTGCTTTTCACAGGGACAGAGAGAGACGGAGAGACCTGCTTAAGAGTGAAAACGTGGTGGGGATGAAAACGAGAGGGAACAGGAAGGAAACAAGGGAAATAAGGTGAGAGTATGGCTGTCAGGAACAGCCTGTCATTTACAGACTGCAGAAAGACAGACAAAGGTAAGCTGGCAGATGGTCCAGGTGAGACAGGAAGGAAGAGAGAGATAGGAAGATAATGAGTGAGAGAGAGCGAGTTTTCTCCTAAAAAATAGCTTTAGAGACTAATACAGTGTATAAGGTTAACATCTTGACATCTTTTTGAGAACTTGATATAATTAGAAAAATATATCTTCGTAATAAAAAGCCTATGGTGTTTTACAGTTGTATTAACATGGCTTTTTCAGGTCTAGAAATCACACTATTAAAATGACTCTTCCTCATATAGCCAGATTTTTTGAGAGTTTTGTTAAAATATCTTGATTTTTAATTATTTTATACCTTAGATTAATGCTTGTTTTGTCTTATTTTAGATGATTTAAAATGATCTTGAGGACCTCTTGGAAGCTTGCTGAGGCATTATTCTGCCTGCTATTCATTTTCATAGTGTTGTTAAAAATAAATGTTACTTTGTACAATCTTCATATTACATTCCTGCAACTGATGACAGAAAATTCACCCAGAAATCACATCCTACAAAGATGACAGAAAATTGCTGTCCTGAAGCAAAACATGAGGGCAATTGAGTTACATGGAATTTAAATTTTGAGTGCAACCTTGACGCATCAGTAAATGGTGTGATATATCGTTCCAGAACTTTATTACGTCTGGTCTCTCTGTATCATTTCGGTGAGTTTTTATGACAGTTTATGCATGGCAACCACTTGAAAATGATAGTGTGGATCGACAGAGTATTGAAACAAAAATACTGTTTTCAAATATATCTGAATTAATGTAGATGTAGCCTGAGAAAGATAGACCACTTTATGGTGATATTATGTTGTTTTTTTTAGGAGTTTAACAGCCTGCTACTTCATTCTGCTAAATTTCATATGTGTTCCTTGCCATATAGGTTTGGGAACAACACAAAGCTGAGTAAATGATGACAGAATTTTCATTTTAAGGTGAACTGGCCCTTTAAACCAGGAGTGAAGACCTCTTGAAACCCCAGAATTAATTTTTCACAAATGCTGCACCCATGACCTTTCTGCCTAAAAGACTAAAAACATTCATATGTGCTGTGTGTGTGCTTTAGCATACATAGAAGCTCATGCTATGGAGTCGACAGAGAAGACTGGGGCTCGACCTTCGCCGAGTCAAGGTCACACTCCCCAGCACAGCTGGTGTGGGAGGAAGACATTTGCCTCTGGAATTAATGGTATGAATCAAGGTCACATGCATGCTGATTGTGCTGCTTATGGCATGCAGAAATTCTCCAAATTAAAAAATAACTTTAATGCAAGTTTGCATATGAGTTTTATGGCTTGAAAACATAAGCAATCGCCTTCTTAAAGGGATAGCGCACCCAAAATTAAACTGATGTCATGATTTATTCAGCTAAAAAACAATTTATTTAAAAATAAAAAGGTAATCATTACATCTCAATATAGCCTCACAGTGTGATATTTTTGTCTCGGAATATGACTGTATTTTCTTATTTTAAACTTTATCTCAATCTCAATTTTTTACTCTGTGGGAGAAACAGGCTTCCATACCACTCTTGTTACCAGTTGTCTATGGCTGTCTCTGGTCTCAGTCTACTTTTACTGTGAAAGCATGAAGGTGCATAAATGATGACAAAATTTTATTTTTGAGTAAACTATCCCTTTAACATCATTTAATTAGCCTGTCAGCTCACTGCTTTGAGAAATGCAGTGAATGCTTTGAATAACATGCCCCATACCTCACAAAAATTTCTGTTTCTCTCTCTCAGTTACACACCCTGACAATCAACAAAGACCAAGAATATGAGATGTGAAGGGTATTATCCTGCTCTAACATGCTTATCAATATCACAGAGAAAAACTGAGAGACAGAAAGAGAGGCACTGCCACAAGGATATCATCCAAACTCAGCTGGCATTGTGTTTCAACACGAAACGTGCCAGGCCAACATTATCACACAGTCACACACATCATAAAAGTAAACTTTCAGTTTCACCCCACATAAGGACATGAAAGGGGAATTTCTTTCCCATCTGTAGTCTTATTATTGTAATAAATAATACAAAAACAAACCAAAAGGAACAGCTAAGTAACACTTTTCTTAGTCTGCTTAGGACTTTGAAACATAGAGGTTGACACACTGCCCCCTTGAGGTGAATTTAATGAACAAAGATTTATTTAAAAGATTTATTTGATGTATTTATATGTAAATTGTTTTGGGGATTTGAGTGGTGAAGAATGTAGATAAAAAAACAGATTGCATTGACAGTCAGATTGCACTGATATAGTCACTGAATCTGAATATAACCATGGAAAGCAAAAATGCTGAAAAGGAAAGAGGTTTACTGTGCTGAGACTAATATAAACAGTCAGTTTATGCTTTTGTTGCTTTCATAGCCATTTTTATGTCTCAATTGGGTATCTTGTCTATTTACTAGACTTCGGTTTGATGTCAAGGTGACACAGCTGAATTGTTTAGCAGTATCAAGCATGATTTTGAGAGAAATGTTGTTTCTCAAAACGAATCATCCATTAACCATTCAACTCTGTGGGGAAACATTGATGTATTTGATTGGATGTGCTGTGTATCATCCATGCAATTGAAAAAACAAGGCCACGTCTTTCTCATGAAGACAAATACCAAGCAATCAGCTTCATTCAGAGTTAAAATTGGAAGGCGACGGCATAGAATAAACCTCCAACTAGACCACAAAACCCAAAGAACAGGCAAAAATGATGCACCCGATTCAATGATCACAAAACCATCAGCCGAACAAGAACGTGTGAGAGAGAAGTAAAAATCTATTTATTAGACTAAGAAAAATAGTGGAGGAAAAGCTTTCTGTTTGTAACTAACAGAAGGCAAAAGCACATATACAGACCGTTGATTTTTTTTTAGCTAGAATAATATTATGAGAATTATGAAGTGGACATAGAAAGAAAGAAATGGAGAGAAAGCAGAGAAAGAGAAAAGAAAATGCAGAAAAATAGAGGTTGCTAGGTATTGGGTAAAAGTGGGATTTTTTGCCCCATTTTACTGTCCACTATGCTGAAATCTTAAAGGGATAATTTACCCAAAATGTAAATACTGTCATAAATTACAAACCTGTATGACTTACTTTATTCTGTGGAACAATATTATAATTTTATATATATATATATATATATATATATAATGAAAAACAATATTGGACCACATTACATGGGTAAAACAGTACAGTATATCTTACAGAAAAATATACAGCTGCGAAGTTACATAGAGATGAGTAAATGATGACAGAATTTTCATTTTTGGGCGAACTATCCAAAATGTAATAGTGAGATGATACAGACTAAAAAGAAAAGCATAAAGAGAAGAGAAACGAGATCATCTGAGTATCCCTTAGTATCCAAGGGATGTCATAATCAACATTAGATGACTCCATACAGCATGACTACAGCCCACACGTCTGGGACAACATCTCAGGGAAAATCACCCCATCAATCTCTCATTTACACAATACATCTGTGGCTTCCTAGTAGATTTAGAAATACAACTTGGGCTGAACAACATTTATTTTCCATCTTCTTCTCTGTGTTCATGTGGCATTAGATATTGCAGAGATGTCATGTGTTTAGTTCTGCCACAGAAAATTTAACGAAACCTGATAAATGTAACTTTATTGCGCAAGTAAGAAATTTTTGCATTACCATTACCATTTTTAGGCATGTCTAAATTAAAATGAACTTGAGGTGACTTGAAACCTGATTTGAAACCAACTTCGACATTAAATTCTCAACGACACTATTAATAGCTGAGATGCACAACACAGACTAGAGTTAATAACTCATCACCGTCTCAATGCTTAGTCTATTAGCAAAGAAACTGCCTTTGTTTCATCAAGACAACTAATGCTTCATTTTTGCTGCAGGGGAGTTTTAATGGCCCTTAATTTAAGGGACAGTTTCACTTGTGACCTCAATCTTTTCTCACTATGACGGAGACGGCATGAGAACTCCATAATGCCATAATGCACCCTAATGCGTGCTTTTGTCGTGGTGCAGGCGACGCTCAAAGCATGCAAACTACCCACAGTAGCACAGAACAATGTGTGTGAGAAAATGACTCTAATTGCAGCATATGCCTCCAACGTGACAGATAAATTAGCCACTGTCAGCATGCTGAGTTGAGAAGCCTTCCTTTTTCAGTTCTGCTGCATGCCAAATGCTCTCCTTTTGGCACTTTACGCACTTGGAAAATCAAGTTCACGTCATGCGTGCCGAGAAAGCATATAGGCGTCAGCTGAAACCGTAAGCCCTTTAGTTTCAAATGGGCATATTTTCTCCCTTTTCATCAATGATCAAGGCTAAAAGTTGCATATTTGGAGAGATACAAGCTTCCGTGATGTTTCAGAGAACATTCCAGAGAACGTGCGTTCCAGCTTTCACTCAAAGGCACAATGACGTCTGGAAACGCCTTGCGTCTTCTTTTGTTTTCTGCACAAACAGATGGCCATAAATATGTATATGTGACACTCTCACACAGCTGGGTTCAAACTGTCTTCACACAGCCAAGGAGGAAATAAACAAAACAAAGGATCCCCATCTTTCGCCAGCCATGTTGAAAAAGGCGCAGCTGGGTTCTGTGCTGGTTATGGCACCTTTGGATCTCCTGGAGGTGCTTGAAGAGCCAAGTCCGTTCCTGTTGTTTTATATGCATGAAAATTAGGGGCCAAAAACGGTCACAGTTATCATAGGCCAGAACAGTTTCGTCTGTTTTAAAGATTAACATGTTTGGCTATGAACAGTAGTGTTTACTTTCTGAACGAATTAGCATTTTTGGAATGAATCGTTTGAATGAGTGATTCAATGACTCGATCATGAGGACAGTCACTTGTTTCGTTCTTGGACGTATCAGAATTTTTAAAGAATCGGCTGAATGAATCACTCAATGATTCGCACAGAAGACAGTCACTTGTTTCGTTAATGAATACATTAGGATTTTGAATGAATCGATTGAGTCAATGATTCACTGACTCGCTCAACGACAGTAACATGTTTCGTTCCTGAATGAATCAGATTTTTAATGAATCAGTTGAATTAATAATAACTCGCACATATATACAGTAACTTGTTTTATTATAAAATGAATGATTTGATAATTCACTTAAGACATGCTGCCCCCTACTGGTGTAATGATGTAACCTGCAGAAAGAGTCACTCAAAAATGGCTGGGATAGATTAACATATTTTGACATCAAAAAACATATACAAACAATACGTTTTCAAAAAATATGTGTATAAAAATGTTGTTTACTTGTATCAAACAGGAGGGCCAAATTACTTTGGGTCAAGGTCTTGGGCCATGCTGAATGCCTGGGTATGTAAATATGCTAATAACACTAGAGCGAACCCAAAATAGAGCTGACTGATGAGTCCGGCAATTAAGACTGCAATCCGACAAAGACCCTTACTTTGCCTGCTCTTTGGAAAACGCTTCACAGTTGGAACAGTCCCCATAAGCGCCATTATGGATGTGCGCCTGGCTTTTCTTAATGGGGCTTGTGGTAATTATGGGATGTCAGGAGCAGGTAGTGGGTAATCACTTTCAACTGATTGAAAAAGAACATTTGCATTTGTACAAGTGTCAGACTGAGGAGAGGCTGATGTGCTTGTAATTCTGACAAGTTTAGACACATTAAATAGTTGTTGTTCAATGCAATGAAATTGCTTCTGTTTAAAATTCAACTGTAATAGTATTAGCGCTGTAAAAATGTACATCTTGTACACAAAATTTACATTAAAATTCATATAATAGCAAATCATGTTTATGGCTATTGTGTAAACAAAATGCTATTACCCACTGGTACTCTGATGCTAAATGTCCCACTCCAAGTTCCTGTTTCTACATGAAATCCATCAACAGTTATTTTATGGAGTTTTTGACATTACTTTTGTTGCTAATGTTGTTTTCATGCCCCTAAGGACACATTTAAGTGCTTAGACATGATATCAGAAGTACACATGTATTATCTTGTCAATCTCAAGGGTAGTTCAGCGATCCATGGCTAATTTTTTGCAAACTTTTTCCCATGAATGAACGTGATGAATGCATGTAATTTGTAAAACTGATGGATCAACTTTTTCTAAGCTTGCAGAAATCCAAATGAAATGCTAGGTGAAGATAGATGGGGAGATATTTAAGCATGAGACGAGGATTAATGTAGAATGGGATTATTTAGGGAATTAATGCAGAGGTGCTAGACTAATCACGGAAATCTGAATTTTTTATGAATTTCGAGCATCAACATGATGCAGGTGCTAATCAGCCTCATTCAGAATGACTCTTGTAACTATATATGTCTCTGTACCTAGCTAATCAGAAAATGTACAACAAAAAAGCATAAATACTGTCTTAAGTTTATTTTAATTCACACTGGAGAAGACAGTTATGAAACAGTTTGGCTAACACACAAGCTTTGACTATGTACACAAATCCACTAAATAAAGTGTCCTGCCTGTTCTCTTTTCAGATAGTGAACAAAATGTATTCACACAAATTTGCAAGAATATAAACATGCTATATTCTGGAGTGAAATGCTAACGTAATAAAATGCACATCATTCATTGCGGCATATGTAATGCTCTATATATAGTCTATTGGCTTACCTTGAGTGGTGTATACAGTCAACCAAGAAGAATTTGAAATCATATGGCCATTTAATTGAAGCACCTGCATGAGGTCAGCATCAGCGTAGCAATGATAGGAGAATATGAGCTTAGATAAAGGTCACAAGATCATGTTTCCAGAGAGTGTAAAGACTTCTGCTGTCTGATTGTGCATGAGGTCAGTACATGATACTATGAATTTGTTATGAAGTCGTAGGGATTACTTTACATTGCTGAGAGAGGGAAATGGAAAGCTGTGACACATTTGATTGTAATTGAAGGTTGTGTATGCTAGAGAACCTAATGTTAAACTGCATGAGTTTTCCCTTAGAGTTTAAATTGGAAAAGGAGCTAAAACTACACTCTGAATTGGAATGACAGGAAGAGGAATTTTCTGAATTCCAATCTAAAAAATAACAATGCATTCTGGGAAATAAAGTTTTCATCCACCCTGATCCAAAAATCATTTATTAAATATGTTGACTAATATGCACTACACTGTAAAATCTGTCAAATTTATAGTAAAAACTGGCAGCTGTGGTTGCCAGAATATTACAGTAAAAATGTCAATTTACATTTTTTCACTGTATATTATACGTTCTTTTTCCGCTTCCAGAAACTGTAAAATTACATGTAATGTCCAATGCAGTTTTTCACTGTGTATAGTAGGGGAACTTACCATTAACCAATTAATAGATTTTTAGTGTAGCATTTTTACAGTCTTTTACTGTTAAAATCATGGTCATTTATACTAAACACAAATCTATCCATCCATCGATTTATCCACCCACCTACCAATCCATCTATCTGTCAGTCCATTCATTGATACATCAGTTGATTCATTCATTCATCCACCCATCCATTAATTTATTCATCCATCCATCCATCCATTCATCCATTCACCCATCCATTGATCCATCCATGTATCTTTCAATTAATCCATTGATCCTTCAATCGATTCATTAATTTATCCACACATCCATCCATTTATCCATCCTACATTCATTTATTCATCTATCCATCCATCCATCCATCCATCCATTCATCCATTTATCCATCCTATGTTCATTTATCCATCATCCATCCATCCTCCATTAATTCATTCATTCATTCATTCATTCATTCATTCATTCATTCATTCATCCATCCATCCAGACAGACAGAGCAGGTTACTTTTGGTATGAAACAAATGGCCAGATTTACTACAGCTTGCACCTGTGCAAACCATCTTTTGGCGTCAAAATAGTACTGTCGCGATTTACTAAACATGCACAGTGAAGAAATAGCACTGAAAACAGCTTTCAAATTTTGTGATTTTTGAAAAGAAATTCAAACAATAAATACCATTTTGTGGCTCTTTAATGTGTTGTGACAGAGCCTCAGTTCAATCGGCACGTGAACCGATTATCTCTTCCTCTTTACTAGTTATAGCACAAAATAAACATGAATGAATATCAGAAGGTAACTTGTTTTAACATTTTTTAAGTTCAAGTCCATCAATATTAATCTACTCTCCTGTCTGGTTTATTTGTTGGACAAAATGGCAGATTCTGCGTTATGATTGGTCAGATCGCCTGTCAATCAAGCTACCAAGAAAGGGTCAATTAGTGCTTAAAATTTTACATTTAATTCAGTTCTTGACAAAAAAAAGAACAAAAATAAAGAATCACACTTCTGTTGTTTATGCATTTACAAAAACATGTAAGCCTCTCTCTCTATGCAGTTCATGGAAATTGTAGTAAAAAATGTCTATGTCAAATTTTAAGGACATTTTAGTTTACTTTTGTGCGATAAACAATTGTGATTCTAAATCTGACACTCTGTTCAGGAGCGGATGAGAGTATGTATTTGCGGTGGCTGGTCTCTCCCAGTGACAGCTCCATCTCTGCATTAGCCCCATGCTGAGAGCTGCAGCAGTGACACCAGGAGTCTATTACTGATGAGGAGAAAGCCACGAGGACCCAGAGAGAAAGAGACAGGAGAGCGAGAATGAGCGCAAACGAGGACTCTCACACTGAATATTTTAAAGGCTCTATCGGAGGGAAACAGAATATTCCCTCATCATTCCTTAACGGCCTCTGGGGAGCATGTCATCAGGAGGCATGTGCTCTGGGGCAGACCTCTCCCCCCCTGCTACTCTTGTTTTCCTCCAGGTGAACGATTGTGGGGATTTAGACAGAAATTAGTACAATATGATCATGTATTAATGAGGAAAACTGCCTAGTGCATTAAGAACAATGCCTTTTTAGATTACAGAGATTAACTGTTTTTATTTTCAATTTGGAGGCTTGTTCAAAGTCATGTTTTTTTTTCTTCAATGGTTTCGTTGAATGAAAAAAAAAACATACTTGTTTTTTCTACCATCTGCTATGTAGGGATGTTAAAAACAGCTAGAAATCAGCCTCACTGTCTGTTTACATAGAATATTAATAATACTCAAATAACAGTCTTATTTTAGTATTATTGATATACTATTACCATTTTTGTTAATATTTTGTTATGAAATTAGATTTTTTTTAAATATTTGAAAATAAAATAGTTTTTATTTTTAAACTTTAGTTACAATTTTTTTTAAATAATTTTGTGTTTGTCTTATTTTTTATATAGTTTATTTAGTTGTAGTTACTTTAGTACTTAAAGTTAAACTAAATGAAATTAAAAATAGGGCTGAAGCTTAAGTGTTTTTTTACATTTAACATTTCTTTCAAGTAATAAAATGTCTATGTTTTTAGTCTAAGATGTAACTAAAAATAATAGCCCTGCTGCAAGAATAACTGACATGGAATGTTCTATTAAAATTTTTTTTTTCCCCCAAATAATTTTAACAATTTTCATTTTATATATATTTTATATTTATAATTATTATTATTTATTTTTTTTTTTTTACATACAATGTAATTTTGTCTTTCAAACATATCTTAGGAGGTATAATATATTATTATATTATAATATAACTATTTTAGACCAGGCTTCACATACTGTGTGTGATGCCTTACGCTGCTGCATCCATAGGCAGCTCTCTAGGATCTAATATGTGACTAAACAAAAAAGACAGAAGGAAAGGGGGATTACAGGAAGACAGCGAGGAGGAAAATGGAAGGAGACAAGGGAAGGGAAGAAAAAGCATTTTTAATGAAGAGAGCATGGAAAATTGCTTTCATGTCAGTCTTCATTCTCCACTGAATCTCTAAAATCAAGCCTGCCATGCATCTTGAACATAATTAAAAACAGATTGGAGCATGCTGCAATCTGTCATTTTCAGCAGTCTGAGGTGATTTGCAGATATTTGTGAGAAATTGACAACATGTAACAACTGTAATCAGTTTATCATTCCCTGTATTGGTGTATTAAACACATTCTGCTCCCGTACACCTGCGGTGCTTTGTAAAATCCAGCTTTAATGGTGGGAATCTTTAGACACTTCCTGTGTAATGCAAGCAAAGGCACGCTTAAAGCTCCAGGCTGTGTCTTTGGTCTCACAGTGTAAAGTTTTTCCAGCGTTCTTTGGAGAGAAAGACCTTCAAGCCCATAAAATCAATCCCACCTAACATCGGGAGAGGAAATGGGAGTCTTGCGATGTCACACTTTGATTGCTATCTGCAGAGAGCCATGCTCCTTCCCAGGAATGATCGATAGAGATCTATAAAAAAATGAGCATTCAAATGCACTTACACGCTCCTTCAACAAGACAAATACAGCACGCAGGAAGGGAAGTACTCTAAAACTTCAGCATTCACTGATGAATGCCAGACATTATGTGCTGTTTTTGACCTAAATTGAAAATATTGTTTTCCTGCTGTTGTTTCTATACTATATGATCAAAAATGAGCTATGATGCAATTCCGATTTAATATAAACCATGCCATTCTGGATATAAATAGCTGTATAAAAATGTCTTATTCAATAAACACACTGTACATGATCTAACACAGTGGTTCTCAGGCTTTGACTCTAGAAATTTAGAATAGAAAGAAAAGTATTTCTATTTGTTTTCATTTAGTTTTATTTCATTTAAGTATTCATATGAATACTATTTCATATATTATTAAAAGAACACTCAACTTTTTTTGAAAATAGGCTCATTTTCCAACTCCCCTAGAGTTAAACAGTTGAGTTTTACCATTTTTGAATCCATTCAGCCGATCTCCGGGTCTGGCGGTAGCACTTTTAGCGTAGCTTAGCATAGATCATTGAATCTGATTAGCCCGTTAGCATCTCGTTCAAAAATGACCAAAGAGTTTCGATATTTTTCCTATTTAAAACTTGACTCTTGTGTAGTTACATCGTGTACTAAGACTGACGGAAAATGAAAAGTTGTGATTTTCTAGGCCGATATGGCTAGGAACTATATTCTCATTCCAGCGTAATAATCTTAAATAAAAAAGGAACTTTGCTGCTGTACCATGGGTACAGCAGGCGTAATGATATTACGCAGTGCCTGAAAGTAGTCCCCAGCTATATCATAACTAGTTACCTAGCTGGGGACTACTTTCAGGCACTGTGTAATATGCTAACGAGATGCTAACGGGCTAATCAGATTCAATGATCTATGCTAAGCTACGCTAAAAGTGCTACCGCCAGACTCGGAGATCGGCTGAATGGATTCAAAAACGGTAAAACTCAACTGTTTAACTCTTGGGGAGTTGGAAAATGAGCCTATTTTCAAAAATTTTCCTTTAATAGTAATCATATAAAATTAATATTACTAATAAAATAATATTTATTTTAGATTTTTTTTATTGAGAACATAGATTTAGATCAGAATCTATAAACATAATGAATCATTGTTTCTGAGCATAATTTTTAAATGAACAAATCGTTCTAGACTTTTCCATTCAATCGCTCCCTTTTGAAGCATCTGACTGTGAACCAATAGGATTCAAGTGTGGCTGTGAAGGTGCATTTCACTGGCTGTAACTGAAAGAATACGCCTCCTTATAAAATGTGTAGCGAGTGTTTACGAGAAACATTTTATACATACTGGTTTAACCTGCATCAAGCATCAGTGCACAAATTGATGAATGAATTTTAACAAATATTTTTTGGTGAACAGAATCAAAAGGTTTGATTCTCTGAGATTAATCAAAAGCCGCTATTAAATTGAAAAGGATTAGGGCCTAATCTTTTTGTGAGCGGGTATGAAATTCCACGAAAAGTGCGGATTGCTTTACGGTGTACAGCTATCCACTGTAATCACGACAGTAGTATATTTACAACAGTGTATACCACTCACTTAACTCTAGGGGGCTCCAAAGTCGCAAAAATACACTATCAAAATACACAAAACTGCATACAGTTGCATTAAATTATCCTCTCCCTCGCAATTACAATCAATTCCTTATCAACACTAATTAAGATGTTGTTTTACTCGTTTACACTCAACAACAGTTAAGAAAAGACAATCACAACTTATATTTCATGTCGACTTTCAGGAACGTGAAAAATGCCTTCGTATTAGGTCTTAACTCAATAAATTTTTAGAATAGCAACCATCGAATAAATTATTTAGAAACAACAATAGTTGGTATTTTTCAAAATAAAGATGCATTCCTTTTTGTTTTCTTTATTGCGGCCTCTCTAGTGGTGACACATCATCAGTCTTTAACCTTGAAAAAAAAAAAGATTTGAACCCCAGGGAGATGGAGAAGCACACAGAGATGTGGAAGTTAAACGCTTTCACTGCATGCAGACCCAGAAAGACAAGGTCAAACAGGCAGGGACACATCAAGCACGGAAACTGTTAGGAGTAAGTCTCTGAGTCATACTGTCAAACACCAATGAGTAGAGCTCAGTGGAGCACAGCAGAAGGACAGGAAGGTTTTGGTCTTTTGTGATGAGACCCTTTCCCCACTAACTGTCCTCCACAGAAGCTGAGATGAATTGAGACGGAGGGGAGGTTTACTGCCAGTGAGGTTAATGAGGGAGGAGAGAAGATAGAGGAAAGTGTTGACACAATAGTGAAGTGCTGGCCTGACAGAGAGCTGTATCATTATATCACATCTGCTTCACATATTCTGATAGATCCAGGTGTTAATTTGAAAGGGCAGATTATTATGATGACGGACGTGTGATAGAAAAGAGAACAAAGAGGGAAAAGAGGAAGGCAACATGCCACATCCAGCTCTAATCATGAGAAATTGGATTCAAACTTTAACAGGGTTATACTTTTTATACTTTTTTAAAATAAAATTTCCAATTATAATGTAAAAATGTCTTGCACTAGCACTCTACCGTTGAAATTAATACTTTTATGAAACACCGACATTAAATTGATCAAAACCGATAGTAAAAATATTCATATTTATGCATGAAAGAACCTGTAAAAATGAAATCAAACTTTCAATAAAAATATTAGGCAGCACAACTGTTTTTAACATTGATAATAATAAGAAATGTTTCTTAAGTACCAAATCAGCATATTAGAATGATTTCTGAAGGACACTGACACTGAAGACTGGAGTAATGATGTTTAAAATTCAGAAATAAATTACATTTTAAAATATATATAAATAGAAAACCCTTATTTTAAATTGTAATAATATTTCACAATAAAAACTGCATTGCTGGAGACTTCTTTCAAAAAAAACCAAAAAACAAATTGTACGAAACCCAAACTAATGAATGGTAGTGTACACAATAAACAAAACATATTATATCATTTAAACTATAACGAAATCTAAATATTTTATTTTTCACTGTACTTTCTCTCTGACAATTAAAAAGTCCATTTTTTTGCGGCCGTGCCTTTAAGAAACACCCACTTCCACATGAAATGAGCGATAGCACTTTATTCCCATTTTTCAACAAGACCAAAAACATTTATTAAGAAAGTAAATGGGGTCCATTTGGATTTCATGTTGTTTTACAAGGACAAGAAAAATACAGAGAGTATAAAAAGAGAGATAAATAAAGAGTGAGAGAGCTAGAGGAGAAACAGAAGCACTGAGAGGGAAGAATATGGGGCATGTTTGCAGAGGTGTGTAATGGCTGTCGATCAGCTGCCTGCTGTGTGAGTGTTGAGCAGAGCGTGATTCAGACCGGAGACTGGTGACTGTAGCGCGTCTGTGTGTATACAGTCACAGTGTGTCTGTCACTCCATCACTTCCCCCCACAGTACAGCCTGAGAATGTGCTCTGTTGACACTGAATTTTACCTACTTTCTTGTTTTACTACGAGGGGAAATGCAGATTTATTTTTATTCAGATTCTTGCTGCTTATGGCATGTTGCGCTGTGGTTCTCGTTTGGACATTATGGCTTCAAACTTGCTTCCTTTCCACTACCTCAAATTGCCACTGCTACATAAGGAAACAATGGACCGAAAATAATTGACAGAGCTGTCAGTGACCTTTTGACCCACGTACACTTTGTTGAATATGCTTCATTTAGCTTGTAGTTGATAACATCAGCTCTAGGTATTAGCATGATTAATGGAAAGTCAATATAGTGGAATGGATGGATACACGGTTAGCGACAGAAACGCAAGTGCAGTAGTGATTCAGGAACACCAGGTGGATTTATGTTTTTCCTTGAAGTTCAGTCTCTTAGAATGTCTCACACAGCATTTCGTCTAATGCAGAAGTCCCTCGGTGAGAGATTAGGGGAAGATTAATCACAACGCTACTCTTCATCAGCAGTTTTCCAGGACAAACAAAGGTCACAGGATAAGTCATTAGTTTTTTGTTTTTTTTCCAACAGCCTGGATTGAAGTTGTAGGAAATTAGTAGCTATGCTACAGCTAACTGTATTGTGAGCCAGTTTGTTTTAAGTATCCCATTAAAATGTTCTCTACTACTGTTTATTGCTAAAACTATTGTAAATACTCAAAAATGAAAAAAAAAAAAAAAATGAAAATCTTTAATGGCTATTAGCTTTGAGGCCACTTCTATGCTACTTTTCCTCAAAATATGAGACATGTATTGATCAAATTATTGATTTATATTTGTTCTGACATAGCTGACAAAGCTGACATAAAATATTAAGCTTAAAGTAAAAAAAAAATGTAGAAATGTTGACTTGACAGCTAAAACAAGTTTCAAATGAAGTACTAAATAGAAATAAAAAAATAAACAATAACAAAATTAAACAAAAATGAAAATATAAACAGGAAAGCTAATTCAAAATAGGATTAATATAAAACAAATAAATAATAATAAAATAACACTTCAGGCTATTGCAAAGTATTTAGTAGTATTTAATCAAAGCCTCTGAATTTGGTTTATCTAAAATTCAAGATGGTGGTCGAGTCAGTTGGAACTCAACAAGCCATTAATCTAAACTATTCAGACTAAACTCTACCAGACAGAACAGGAAGTACAGAAATGTACCCTGCAGTCACCCAGATGCAGGCGGCTTTTTCACACTGTACACCCACCCAAAGAACATGCCCTTCAGTTCTTCCCAGAGAGCCAAAGGAAGTGGGGCAAGCACTGAGAGACGGAGGAAATGAAGACTGCAAACGAGTCCGATGACACAAACACGCTTTTGTGTCACCTTTAATAGCGTTCTCTGAATAGCCTGCGAAAAAGGCAACAGTCGGAGTGACCTCCTCTCTGCACCTCTGCCCCACGGCCAGCAACTAATAGAACAACGGCAAGAGTAAAGATGTAAAACACAGAAGGAAAGAAGCCGTCAGGCCTTGGGGCGACACTCTCTTCCTCCATCAGGAGTAGTGACCTGAGGAAGATGAGGACGAAGAGAATGAAAGAGCACAACAAAAGTGGGGAAAAAAGAGCAGCCAGAGAAAGTCATGATCCAGGCCAATGAGGCCAGCGCTTTGTGGTGGTAAGTGCTGAAGGTTTGCACAGCATTGTGCGAATGACAATCCTCAAGGGCAGTCTGAAACACATGCAAGAGAGAATAAAAACAGACCTATATAAGCAGTAGACCACAGAGAACAGACCCATACGCTACATATATACACTGCCTTGCCAAAAAAAAAATGTTGCTGTCTGGATTTAAATAAGGAAATATGTAAGATTTTAAGATTGAATCAACTGGCCACCACAGATTCCTAACTGAAAGTCATCTAAGAAAGGATTTTATGGACAGACTTAAATGATATCATCAAAATGATGCAAAGAAATTAGTATTATTCTCATTAGGTGGTATTATAATTTATCCCAAAATGCCGTTCTTGTTTATAACATTCACAGTGCCTTAGTAGTCACTATATGAATGATCACACATGTGTCATAAACACAATACACTGGGCTTTCCATAATAGTAATTCCATAGTCTGCAAGATTTTGAGAAGAGAGAGAAAGTGTAAAACCATATTAACATATGTTGCTCATCTAACACTGTTTATTTAAGGAGGTTCATTAACTAGAATGTGTGGTGTCAAAAAAAGCAGAGCAATATGTTCTGACAGTTTTAGAGTCATTAATAGCTCCACTAATGCTCTGAAAACTATATAGTGTGTGCATATATACTGCATATATATAGCAAATAGCAATAGCAAATAATTTTGCTAACATGTATTATATGTGTGTATTATATAATTATATATTATAATTTTAAATACAATTGTTTTAAACATGCATTTTATAAATGTTTATGTATGTATGTGCTTATGTATAATACATTGTGCTATACACATCACAGCCATTCAAAGTAAATATGCACACTGTGAGAGATATTTGGTGAAAAACTAAAATTCTGTGGGCACATATTAGGAAAGATGTAGTCTGGTGTTTGCTTTCAGTGACCTATGCTCTGTTTCTGCTCTACCTTAGATTTGCATGATTAGATTTCTGAGTGCCACATGTTTGTGCCCTCAACTCAGCAGAGTACCAGTAAACACAGAGATTAGATTGACCCACTTCTATAAACCATTCAAGGTCTTCTGCCAATTGAATTTGTGGAATTCTGCTGCATAGTCCAAGCCCAGACAGCAGCTGATGCAAGATTATCGTTCCTCCAATCATTATTAAACAGGCTTCTGCTTTCAGTCAGGTCAGACAAACAGGTAGCAAATCCATTTTGTTCATAAAAATAATACAAACACAGAAATACCTTAGTTCAGCCAGAACTAAACTAAAGCCCTAAAAGTATTATTTCTTTTCTCTTTTTTTTTTCTTTGCATTTATTATAAATATGTATATAGATAGGTGCATACAGATAGAATGAAATGAATACACAATCATTTTTAAATATGCTAAATAAATTAAAATAGCTGCACAGTTATTCAAAATATTCATAACATATGTAAATGCACACAGCAAACATATCTATATATATAAATTATTAAAGTATTATTTTATTGTATAGACAAACACACACACACACACACACACGCACACACACACACACATATATATATATATATATATATATAGCATTTATTTAACAGTGTGTTGATATGGCTATGAACCCACACATGACCGGGTTGTCTGTGACTGTGTTTCTTAATTAGCGTATCGTCTCTTCTGGCCTTTGCTGGTATTACAGAGTACCAGAGTGTGACAGTCACAGCTGTAACCGTAGAATTAGGCTTATGTGTGTGTGTGTGTGTGTGTGTGTGTGTGTGTGTGTATGTGTGTGTGTGTGTGTGTGTGTGTGTGTGAGAGAGAGAGGCTGACACCCTCCAGCTCTCATCCGCTCTGATTAATGATTCTGGTCAGGTAGGGGACGTTGCCATTCACACCAATTAAGACGTTAGTTCATACACATGGCTCCCTGCTCATACACAAGCAGCATGGCTGCTGGCCGCTTTTTTCTATCTGTCTGGCTCATATGCCACATCCACACATTTCTAATTTACATTTATTATAGATCGTTCCACCTAATTTCTTCCCATTTGTCTTTCTCTAATTTCTGTTTGAACTTATTCTTGCTAGATCTACAGTATGTATTTCTCAAATGCTGTTCTTTATAGCCTCAGAGACTTTTATTGGAATCTAAAGCTACTCTTTGTAATAAATTTGAATTTGAATGTAGTCATTATATCTCTGATTTTGAATTGCATGGCAAATCTGAGCACTGATCTAAAACTGTAGATACAATGTGAGATTATGGAGGTCTTTTTGACAGAAGGAAATCTAAAAAGCAGAGAACTAAAGCAAAAATCTCCATTGCTGTCTAAACAGTTATTAAAGAAGAAAATTATTGGTTATTTCTGTCCCTCTACTTTCTTATCAACTACAGTAGTTCAGATTTTAGTTACGTTTCTCTCTTTATCATGACACCTATCTTGAACATAACGACTTACATTCTCTCACCTTTAAATACCTTAATCACATGAACAATAAAAGTGCACAGTAGATCTGAGCTCAGAAAAGACAATTTAATTAGTTAAGATGAACCTGCACGTTTAACAAGGACCCATAAACACTGATTAACAATGACCCTGTAGAAGCTACATGGGTCATTTACAAGCGAGGTTAAAGACTTAATGATGCTACTGAGATGGCTGAATATAATTAAAGCAGATAAAAAAGGAATTCAAATGAGGTCCTGTAAGAATAAATATATCTGAAGGTATAATTCACCACTACATTTGAGCCAATAATACAGATAAAAGAGAACATTTAAACAGCAAAATTACTCCTACCCAAAAAGAAGAACAAGAAAAAAGCTTCTTTCATGGTAGATATAGAATCATAAAATGGAAATGGAAAAAATAATTTAAGTTTAAAAAAATAACAAATAAAAATAGTTAAAAATAGCTAATAAATTATTAAATATTATTTATTAGTATTAAAAAATGTATTTAAAAGCAACAATACTCTTACATAAGAAGCTTTTTTTCAGAATCACAAAATGATTTTTTTTTTAATTTAATATATGATATGATTAATATATATATGATATATATATATAAATATGATTTACTAACTGAATGTCTAGGACGAATACATACAACACATAACACAAAAAGAGTAAATATGTTCATATATAAATTCACTTTTTGTGTCTACTTTTATCTACTGTATCTATCTATATTAGTAATAGTTTTTGGCACTTAATTATTCTAATAAAATATTATGAATTAATGATTACTATATATTTTATATATTATATATAATATATAATTTGTTATCCATGCACATGCCTAGGCATCTAACTAGGTTGCAGAACCAGATGTTACCTGATGTTACACATACAGTGGGTTCGGATGTGTCTCAGTGTCTTCCTACTTTTACCTTAGTTTCACACTCAGCCACAGAGTTTAACATCACATCTTAAGGAAACAGAAAATGTTAGATGCCACACATGCCAAAACGAACCATCTTTAGTGACTCATAATAATGAAGCAGTGTGGCTGTACACTTATAAACGTCCCTGACAGAGCTTGCGTCACTCACACTAACGATTTGAGCAACGGAGACGACAGCTAATCATGGTCAGTGATTAGGGGTTTATATGCGCGTGTCAGGGGTGGAGACTTACGCCTCTGCTCTTCTGCTCTCGATGTCGCCTCATCGCTGCCTTCACCTCCTGTTAGCGGGCCTGTCAATCAACTCGACAGGCTATCTCTCATCAAGTCGCTTTGCATGATTGCCAACGCAAGTGTGTGTAGGACTTCGTACCTCCCCGGAGTGTGTATTGTTTGCGTGTGTGTGTGTGAGGGACCTCATCTGTCACCTGCTCTGGTCTCATGATGGGCCCTGACAGATGCGCTCAACGACACATGGGTGGCCGCGCACCTCTTTACACGCATGTTTGCATGGATGAGTGTGTTTAGATTAGACCACAAGCAGACACGGAGGTGCATCGAACTAGACATCTCAGACCGGATTCATTTACAAAGGTGAAAATGCAGAATGAATGCACCGCCATCCTTTATAGTGCCCTATGATTTCTGCGATGCAGAAAACACAGACGGAATCGCAGAATTCAGTCATAAAAACAAACTGTATAACTCTGTCACAGAATTTGCTCAATTTTGGATCAAAAGTAGGTCAGTATGCTTAAATCAAAACATTATATGGACTAGTGTCTGTGAATATTAAGCTGCAAAAACACCATTTAAATATGAATCCTGCATGTTCTGCGTTTCTCTATGTGAATGAATGGCACAGACGCGTGGTTTCATTTAACACACACATACTGAAGCATTTTCAGCCTCTGCTGCCTCAATTTATGAGCACGTGAACACATGAACATAATCTCTAGAACTCTCTGGGAGTCGCTTCATGAACATTTTCCTTTTTTTTTTTTTTTTTTTTGGAAAACTATCATCAACAGAAACCTAAAGGTCTTCACATCAACCCGTCAAAATAAAAGTTTGATTTAACTTGAAGAAACCAGTACTTAATGTATAATGGCAGTACTACTACTACTACTAATAAAAAAATATTATTAAGACATTATTTGTAAATGTAAATTACCAGAAAAATTATTTGCCAGAAATTATTTAGCAGAAAAATAAATACACAACACAGTATTTCTGAGAAAGAAAGAAAGAAAGAAAGAAAGGAAAATTGAAATAAAATTAATTAATTAGAGATGCTTTTGAATATTAATATAAACTGATTTTGAGAGAGAGAGAGAGAAAAAAACATATTTCATAGGGCCTTAAAAATGAGATTTTTGTTAAACTTTTAATGAACTGCTGTTTAATATAGTACATTGCATGATTTCAATTAATTAAACATGCTTTTTGATGAATAACATTTAATTTAACCATTATAAAAGAGTCTATAAAAAAACTGAATCCAGAAAAATTCAAATGGAAAAAACATTTTATAGTGCCCTACCGTTATCTAGAACTGAAAGAAACAATGAATATTTTAAATGAAATGTGGGTCTGCATATCACATATAATAAATGGTCTTGACATGACTAAATTTAGATACATAAAATACATAAATAATTATAAAATACAAATATTTTTATTATATTAATATTAATAATTAATTAACTATAGCATTTTTTAAAATGATACCCCTAAATATTAAACCTTAATACTTGAGGTATTGTGCTGTTTTGACATGAGTCAATAAAAAACACCCAGAACAGCACCTTAGCAACCACCTAGAAGAATCTAGCATCAAATCAGTAACTTTTTCAAGCACAAGCACCTCTCACATTATAAAAATCTATATATAAATAAGGTACAAATGATTACATCATTTAAAAATGTTCAGAACTGACACATAAAGGCCTTTTTTGTTTATAGAAAAGCTTCGAAATTAGATTCATTACATTAATTCTTTATGAAGTACAATTAATAAGACTGAACAGCACATATTGTAAAGTCACTGAATGTCTTGATGTAAAGCTTAACATATTCTTTTTTGCAGTTTTTTTCTCAGACGCTCAGACGTATCAATGAAATGCAAATGTATTCAAGAACCGGAACGGTTTTCTCCCAACGGAGACCAGCCCACCATTTAATGGACCATCACAGTGAAAATGTGATGACTGAAAGGTTTTATTACTATTTTTTTTATTGCTGACATTTTTCAAAAAACGTAATATTAAAGTCAAGAATGAATCAGAATCAGTCATACCTTTTCTTTCCTTATTTGACTCCAGCACATCTTGCCATTTCTCCCTCACCATCTCATACACACAGGAGGCATTGTCAGAGTCTGACTGGAGAGAGAAGCAGACAGATTTCATCTGATTAATCGCCAGTGTGTGGCCTTGTGGAGTGAAAGAGAGAGAAAAGTCAGGGGAAGGTGAGGGATGAGGATGTTTGATGGACTAGACTCTACTGCTTTATTTCAGCTGCACTGACATTTTTCTCTCCCTGTTTCCACAAGGAGCACTTTAAAGGACTAGTTCACCAAAAAATAATACTATAATTTACTCACCCTCAAGTCAGACATACATCTAGGATTTCTTCTTTCAGACAAACAAAATCAGAGTTATATTAAATGATATCCTGGCTCTTCCCAGCTTTGTAATGGCAGTAAATGGTGCCCGAGTTTTTTAAAACTCCAAAAAGCACATCCATCCATAATAAAAGTAATCTAAATGACTGCAGTGGGTTAATGAATGCCTTCTGAAATGAAGAGATGGGTTTTTGTAAGAAAAAATCTCCATATTTAAAACTGTATAAACTACACAGTGAAACTAATTTATTTATTTTTTAATGTTTCTTCATGAAGTCTGACATTCTGAATACGAAAATCGGATTACTTTTTGTGTATTGTAGCGGGCTGAAGAATCACATGACAGGTGAAGTGTGCAAATAAGTCCCCGGAGGGTATATTTATTAAACAATAAAAGAGTGGTGAAGGTGCCAACGTGTCTGTGATGATTCTTCCCCGGTGCGTGATCCTCTTCGCCGGCCGGCTGCGTGCCGTGGGTTTCCGTGTCCAGTGCTCGTGAGGCGGGCTGATCGGTCAACTCGTTTCTGGAAGACACACAAAGACACATTAAATGGCTGCCTTCTGGAGTCGAAGCTCACCCAGCTCTGTTTCCTCCTGGCTTTTGTAGCCCTCTCCCAATCCGCTTCAGCTGGGACCGATCAGCCCGCGGTGATTGCGTGCAGGTGTTTCTCCTCTGTTTCCAGGGCGACGCTGATAGGTGCCTGGGACACGTCTCACAGTATCATTAACAGTGCTCATGAAAATAAATAAATATATATATATATTGACAACATACACAAGCTAACCATGCATAAAGAGAAGTGAGCCACCCACAACTTCAGAAGTGTATGCTGGAATATTTTGTCTTTTATGGCTAGTCCACAATGCACAATATTATAGAACACTCCAAAAAGTTACAGGTACTTCAAGAATGTTCTCATCCTTGCAAATGCAAAATATTGTTTAAAAAATATTTTAAAATTGTTCTAAAATTTACCAAAACTAAATATTAAACAAATTATTGAGGCTACATGATAACAAATACTACAATAATAATTAGCACCACAGAATTACAGACGAACCATCAAAAATTTGAGGGAAACACATTTTTGTTACATTGTGCTATTATGACTGTCTTCCTGCTACTGCTGTTTATGCGCATTTACGAGAGAGTCGAGTTACGTGTGACATAAACAGTTACCAAAAGTGAGCCGTCCAAAACTTCAGAAGCGTACGTTGGAATATTTTTTAATTTTATGACTAGTCCACAATGCACAATATTACAGAAAACCTTAGAATGTTACAGATACATATAGAATGTTCCCATCCTTGCAAAAACAAAATATTGTGAAAAAAAGGCAAAATTGGTGCAAAAACTTATCTGTGCTAAAATGTTTTATAATTAATGGTAGAACTTCTAAAATTTACCAGACCTAAATATTTACCAAAATACTGTTGCTACAAGAAAATAAATAGTACAATAATAATTAGGACCACAGAATTATAGAAGAGCCATCAAAAATTTGAGGGAAACAAATTTTTGTTACACTGTGCTATCATCACTGGCTTCCAGCAATGAGTAGCATTACATGTGACCAAAACAACTCACTTCTATTCACAATTCACTTCAAAAATTTGTTCAAATTCATTACAAAGCTGTAAAAAGCCAGAAAATTATTTAATATAGCTCTAATTGTGTTCATCTGAAAGAAAAAAGGCATATACATTTAGGCTGGTTTGAGGGCAAGTAAATTATGAGATACTTTTCATTTTTGAGTGAACTATTCCTTTAAACAAGAGCAATACAAATTCAAGCTTATTAAAAGATTATGAAATGTCCATTGTTATTATTTTTAATCAGGTGGAAAAAAATTAATTTGGTTTTAGAAGGATTTAGATGTGCAGGTTCAACTCGTGCACGTGTTGGATTGGAGGGTGACGCCCTACTGGGGGGCCTGAAAAGACCCCTGGTGAAAATTCTGCAATGGCAAGATTAAAAATAAAAAAGTGCTGGCTCAAATCTTTCAAAGCTGCCATAGCAGCCAAACCAGTGGAACGATATTGTCATGTTTGTAAATTAGCGCATGAATACAGAAATGCATGGGAGTAATCCTCTAATCGTGTTCATTTTAGAGCACTGTGAGGCACTGAGTTTGCCGTTGCCCACCACTGCGGATTACTGGAGCTCATTAAACACACAGATGAATTATTGAAATGGTCCGGGGGCCTTTTGCTTCTATCCAAATTGAAGACAAAGGGGACTGGGGAATGAATGCTTTATCAGGGCCGGACAGCTCTCCCACATGCTGCAACTCCTGGGCACAACATCGGTGTGATCGACCCCTCCAAAGCTCCAAGATTAAATGCTTTATTGACTGTTGGAGGGGCATCAAAGCAAACGGGCTCGCACATGAACTCACCTTCAAATGTCGCAGTCACTGTCCTAGTCTGCACGCTATTGATGGGAGGTCCTGTATTTGGTTGTGGCTTTGTGGATTTTAAATTCGGATTTTGTAGGATTTTAAAAAAAGCCAATGAAAAAGTAATGCCAAAGGATGCTTGACTTACAGAACTTAGCTGTCTCAGAACACCCAAGAAACTGCATAGGAATGTGCTAAAATTTAGAACTCCTTAGCAAACACATATAGTAGCAACATGCTAAATTACACTCGGAACACTTTAGAAACTACATAGTAACACCCTGCTACTTTTTCATACTCAATATCATACAATAATGAGAGCAAACGTAAAATAGATGAGAATACAAGACTACAAAGTGAAATTTTTCAAAACAATTACGTTACATTTTAGATACTGTGTTAGATAATAGTATACATGGCTGCACAAACCTCAATTCTTGACACAAACCTCAACAATTGTGACAATCAAAAATGTAAAAAGAGTTCTTAACATCACTTAGAAAATAACTACCATTAAAGGTGCAATATGTAATTTTTTGAATGTGATATAGCATAAAAATAGCATAATATATTTAGGAAACCAAGTTTACATTAAGTTCACACTAAGTTCCGCTAAGTTCACATACTTTTTTCTCCAAAAGATAATGCTACAGCCAGTCATTCTACTTTGAAATGTGAGTTCCATGTCGGAATGTTTGTTTTTGTTTTGGTCTGTGTGATTCTGCCCAATGCCATTTTACCCAAAAGTATTTTGACACCTCGGGTTGCCAGCTCGTGGAAAACACAGCATATTGCAGCCATGGAAGCCAACAAATGAACTGTGTGAGAGATTGCAGATTCAACTAAAAGGCCACTGCATCCATCTAAAAAGCTCTATGACAAGAGGCATATTCAAACTCTGATAAATCAACTCATCAACTCACAGTGTAAGGCTTGTCGCCTTCCATTGTCAATGCACTTGTTCCTGTTGCGTGTCCTCAATTTGGCAACCCGCATGAGTGTTGAATCTGAAGTGAACTGGACAGGGGAAACAACTCCCTCCAATATTTTGAATTTAGACTTCTGTACCTATTTCAGCTGCTAGCTATCAATATTACTGCACCTTTAATAACAAAATCAACATCAATATAGAGTCAGCAAACAGCAAAACAACACCGCAACAACTGCATAGCATAGGATTTGAAATTTAAAAACCACTAATGAACAGTTCATGCTAAAATACGCTAGTTTTGAACATCAGCAGTTAGTTGTGTCTGTCTCTGCGTGGGTGCAAAGCGGTCATGCAGGCATGCGGTAAAGGGCAGAGTCTGATTGAGCTGAAGCGAAGGCAAAGGCCAGGCCATCTAAAGAGCGATTGCAGGTGGGCATATTGGCTTTTCCAAATGACTGGTATTAATTTGTGGAGTTGAAGTCCTCTACACTTTATAAGAGGCCAGACACTTTCAATATTTTCGAAGGAGCCGGAGGTATTCATGCTCAGAGAGACTGGATTTTCACTTACTGTTTATCTGGTACCTGCACCTGGGGGCTGCCTTCCCACCGCCCCTCTCCTTCTGAGGTACATTCAAGCCCTCGTCAACATTCCCGGTCCACATTGCCTGTGACATTAAATTAAATGGGTTATTGACTGACCAATAAGTTGGCAATGAGTCTGCTTGAATTCACGCTCACTGCCTCACTGACCCAACAGGCTCCGGGTCACCGCACCAGAAATCAAAGCACAATGGATGCTGAGGTCCTGAACTACTTCCATGTACACGTATTATTTGTGTTTAATTTGTATTGATGGTAATCCCATTGCTTTTGATGGATAGCCACTGGCAGGTACAACAACACCTGCAAACAACATAGTCTCTCTTGCTGTCTGTGTATCCCTCACATGTACAGTGGTTCTCTTATTTCATTGCTTTTGCATTCTTGGTACTATTTTTTACCCAGTATCTTACAATAATGAATGCAAATCATGTAATATAGCTGGGAATATTTGACTAGCTGGGATAATTCACCTAATCATGATTTACTCACCCAAATGTCATTCCAAAGCTGTAAACTTTATTTCTTCAGTGGAAAACAAAGAGATTTTGAATTTTTTGTTGCTCCACACAATTAAAGTCAATGGGGTGCTATTTTATTTTGAATCATGACATGAGGGTGAGTAAATATGACAGAATTGTCATTTTTGGTGAACTATCCAATTATGAACATCGATTCATTTTTTTAAAAAATCTTAAATTAAGCCAATATATTCTTCTCAAGGCAACCACACAGTTTTAGTTCAACAAAATCCTCAGTTACTAACAAAATTCAGTGCAGCATTTTTGTAAACTATTTTGTGAAACACCATATAAACCTCAGAAGTTGAAATCGTCTTGCAAATCAAAGATACAGAGGTAATATTTTTATATGGTATTTGTACTAATCAATAATATGTAATAATAATCAGGGTTGCCAGGTCTGCAAAACAATTGCTATTCAAAATTAGCCTAAAACTAGCCCAGTCATGTTTTTCAATGGGTTTTCCCTTCATCAAAATAGTGTTTCAGGTAAGTTGCTTTAACTTGTGACCTAAAAAAACCCCATGGCAACAGTGTAAAAGTAGCCCAATTCCACATAAAAACCTCAGACTTGGCAACACTGGTAACAATATTTGTGTTCAACTTGAAGCAGTGCTACACAGAACGATTGGTGACCTTAAAGAACCGTTTTCAAAAGTATATGTAGTACCCCTTCAAATTGAACACAATGCATTGCAATGCATGCTGGGAACTTACGAACCTTTATATTTAATTAAAAATAAGTTTCCAGTTTGGACTGGAAAATCGTGAACACTACTAAACATTGGAAAGCATAAAGTAACGGTTTGCTATATTCTTCCCATTAAATAGGGAGTTGTAATTTGAGCCCACTTCCACCTATCCCATCATGCACACTCTGCACCTTAAAAGTGTTGATGTAAAGCCACAGCACCTCCATGATCAACTGCACCTGCAGGGTGATGCAAGTTAGCTGCAGTAGGAGTTCCTCTGTGCTCCTCCTGCTGAATCTCCAATTGTGGGGTGAAGAGCTGAGTATAAATGGAAGGTTTTTCTGCTGTGAAACGTGAACAAAACACCACAGTGTGGTGAGCAGAATGGAGAAAATTAAATAAATAAATAAATGCTTAAGACACTGAACACCAGGGAGCTGTGATTGATGTGATACCACCTGCCATGATTTAAGGTATGTTGAGATACCAGAGAAGATGACAATAAATCTCTTTGTGTGGTTCCATCAAACAGAAACGTGTAAGGGCATCCAGCGGGCAAAAAAAGCTCTGAAGACATCATTATTCTGAGCGCCTGCTACAATGACCCAAACAAAAGATGTCGATAAATATGTCAGGGGATGATGCTAACAAAAACTAACATCCATTTTAGATGACCTCTTTGACTTGAACCGTCTATCCATCAAACAATCCTGAAATGTATCACGGTTTCCATAAAAGTATCAAGTTGCATAACTTTACTAAACACTGGCATTAATAATAACAATAAAAATGTACTGACATTAATAATAATGAAAAAAAAATTTCTTGAACACCAAATCAGCATATTAGAACGTGACACTGAAGACTGGAGTAATGGCTGCTGAAAATTCGGTTTTGCCATCGCAGGAACAAATTACATTTTACGATACATTCAATTCACAACATATTAAATTGAAAACTGTTTTCAAAATATTATTGTTTTAATGTATTTTTTAATTAAATAAAATTCAGACTTGGTGAGCATAAAATACTTTCAAAAACACAAAAAATATGTTACTGTCTGAAAAAGTTTTGAATGATAGTGTAGTTGTTTTGCAGTAAACTATCCTCTAAAAGTTTTATATTTTGTAATAATATAATATGTATTACAGTATTAAACTGGAACATACTCAAGTATTGTTAATATTAAATTAAGCATTGATCAGTATAATTTAGTAAATGAAGAATATGTTGTTGTTTTTTTCCCAAAATTGTAATGCATACATGCACATTTTTTAATCTAATAAGGATCATTTTACAGATTAAGACTAAAACCATATAAAAAGTTTTAGCATTACAGAGTGCTGGACAGCATAAAGAAATTTCTTATAAAGAACGTGAGAATGTATTCAGATTTGGGATACACTGAAGGTCATTCTACTTCCTCTCACTTTGATTCTCTTTACTTTTCAATCCCTCCATTTCGTTCAACCTTCAAACAAACAATGTTCAGTCAGAGAGTGGCAAGCAGCAGCCAATGGCTTTCTGAACGTTTTAGTGTTCTTCTCTCAGCAGCGGTTTTGTATTTGCTTTTAATTTGTATCGATCTCTCTCACGGGCTTCCATTTTACTGATGTCAAAGGGCTGAGAGAGCATTACAATATACAATGTTTTCTCTCCGCTCTTATCGGGCGGGAAATGAAAAGCAAATGGCACCTTTGTGCCGGGACGTGTGGCCGCCTGGATGGACAGGGCTTTGAAGCGAAGGCCGAAATTGAAAAGGTCACGAGTTCACCTCCCTGGACAATGACAAGCGTCTCCTTCCTCCTCTGGCCAAGCCCGTGAGGAGATTAAACGTATCAGAGAGATAAGCTAAGGAATCATCTGCCATGGTTTTCGGTGGCAGCTGACTGCCTGATCGAAAGAGGCAGAAGAGCTGGCGTTTGCCAAAAAGCCTGACACGGGGCTTGGGATGGACCAAATCACTCACCGCTGACCTTGGAATGATCTTTACCCACCAGACACTTTCGTCTCTTGTTTTGAGGGAGGGAGTCCTGCAGCAGACAAAACAAATCAATAGCGGAGCAACAAAAGGATCAGTCAATTTGATTAGCCGCGATATGATAACAGACTTCACTCTCCAATGAACTAGCTTTCTCCTCAGATTGAGTTCCAGTTTGCATCCAAGTAACAAAAGCAGTAGACAGCTGGAAAACCATTTGGGATTTAAAGTAAAAGTAGTGTTACAGATGAGCAACAGATATTTTTTTTCCCCAAATTATGAGTTGACTGGAATACACGCCCAGATTTTTGCTCTGATTTACAGTCTGTACAAGTTGACACTATTTGCCAAAACTCAGAACCAGTCTGCAGATTTGAGCTGACAGGTTTTATAGAAAATCATGTATGATGGTAACAGAATCTGATTTTTTTAACTCCAGACTATGATTGCATCCAGTCGATGGATATCACACATTTGATATTTTAAGACGACTTTAGAACACATATTGTTTTCATTTGTAAATTAAAGAACACTTTGGAACTAGTCCCTAGAACGAACCAATGACAAACTAACAAGCTAAACCAGCCTGGGATACTAGCTAAGACCAACAAAAACTGGTTTAAGCCATTTTTGCAAGAGCATTTAGCATTTTTGCAATATATATTAGCAATATATGGTAACACTTTATTTTAAGGTGTCCTTGTTAAACATTTTACATGTACGTACTATTATAATAACACTTAATTGTGCATAATTACATGCAAGTAACCCCAAACCAAACCCTAATCCTAACCCTAACCATATAGTAAGTACAAGAAGTTAATTAATATTACTCAATACTTAAGTATATAATTACACTGTAACAAGGACACCTTAAAATAAAGTGTAACCCAATATATTTAAAACAGCAGTGTCCAACCTTACTCCAGGAGGGCCAGTGTCCTGCAGAGATTAGTTTTAATCTGCCTGGAAGTTTCTAGTGATCCTAAAGACCACGATTAGCTAGTTCAGATGTGTTTAATTGGATTTGGGCACCAAACTCTACAGGACACTAAACTCTGGCCTTCCAAAGTGCAGGACTGGACAACCCTGATTTAAAAAAGATATTAATATTATTTAAAAAAGAAGTGGGGTTTATATGAAATAAAATGGATGGAGAAGTCTAACCGGAAGATTAAGGGATGATATTTGATTAAAAATGACAAGCTCACCAAAAAAATGCATGGGTGAATTATTCATAATAGGATCAATAAGATGCATTTAAAAAAAAATAGATGCAGTCGAAAAATAGGTGAATTTTCACTTCATCTGACTTTAAATAGATTGGAATCAAGCATAGCACTCGCAATGCCAAAATCACAGATTTGAACAGATCAGTTATCTACCTTTAGTAATTATCAGATGGTATATGATCAAAAAGAATATAATACAAATATAGAATATAATGGTATATAATGATTTATTAAATCTGACAAATGATAACATTAAAGAATATACACAGTAAACAAAGCCCTGCTTGAAAAAACAGCAGCAGCTGCAGCATTAACCTCTTATCTGCAAACTAAATTCCATCTCATATCTGATTAATATTTGACATTTTAAATATTCATGAGAAAACAAAATAGTTGAAGCATTGTTATTCATAAACCATCAAATTCCACAACCGCCAAGTTGTTAATCTTGTCCCTGGGTTTCCAATTACGTCTTTTGAAAAGGATTTTAATATATTTCCCAGAAATCAAGGCGATGTCCACCTGTGTACAGAACCTGGCTAAGCTTCAATCATACAGGTTATTATTTATTAAAGACTCTGTCTGCTTAAACTCCCACATGATATCAACCTTCATTATTGACCTCATCTCTTCACACACACACAAACACACACACACACACATTTCGTGCTGTGCAGGGCAGACAGATCCAGACTGGCGCTACCAGACAGACCTGCACAGATGGAGAAACCAGGCACACAAAAGCTTCTCACACCACGAGGGGCAGTTGAATCCACACACACGATATGAAACATGCGCAACCACCTCAGGAGAGACGCCCGCGTTTAAATCCAAAGCGATGGCTGGAAAGTGAAAGAAGAAGAACATGAAAAAGAGAAAACAAATCCCTCAGCATTTAGATCCCTCACAAAAGAATTTTTAACAAATTCAACCCCCGTCGAGTTCCATACCTCGCCTGTGCCGACGGGTCTGTCAGCCGCCGAGTCCTCTGGCCCTTTTCTGCCCCCCTGATGCTGGAATTAGCCAGTTCAAATGACAGGGCTGCCTCGAAGGCCTGCAGAAGGCGGCCCGGCGCTCCTGAGGTTTCAAAGGGCCGTCGAGCGGCCAGCCAGTCGCTGTCAGGGGGAGACATGGGTGTGCGGTGAGGAGATAACCTGCTCTGGACGGGCTCTCCCTGGCCTCTCTGACAGGCTTATTAACGGGAACCTGCTGAGGGAGAGCTCTCTATCACCAGAAGAGATCTAAAGGAAGGAGAGAGAGCGAAAAAAACAACCTTATCACCGGGACACCGGGGATTAGAGTCTGGTCTCCTCTGATAAATTAATTATTCCCTCTTATCTGTCTTAACTCTCCAAGGCTGTCAGACGAAGCTACCTAAAGCCAAAGCAACAGAGCCCAGGTAGAGGTGCGAATGATGGAAGGACATATGTAGAATCTATCTGTGTGACCTTTTAAACACACTGGCGTTTTATTCGCTTGTCATTTCTGACGCTCTGATGCTAAACTGGCGCTCTGATTTGGGGGGATCTGTGGGTATTTGGACCGCACTGTGATCTCAAGGCCAAATGAGAGCTGTTTTTCTCTTTCTAGGACGAAACAAAAAGGCTGTGTCTGAAACTGGAAAAAAGATTCCAGTTTTTAAATAGTTCCATTAACAACTCTGGAATAAAAAAGGAGTAAGGGTAAATACTTCTTTCTTTTTTAAAGATGAGAATTTCAATAATGCATAAATTTAAAATTGGCAAAAGATACTTTTAATGGCTTTTCTTATTAAACAACAATAACGTACAAAATAATGTGATAAATATTTACTTTTTTTTTTTTTTTTTATATAAAATACTACTACTGGCAGAATGTGCCTATCTTTAACTACATATTGTCATATGAATCAGTCAGTCTTGAAGTCTCACAGTCAGATTAAAGCAATATTTGATTCTCTAAAAAGAACCAGGAATTAGGAATTGGGAATCTAACTACACTAGTTGTGACATAAGTGTTTGATTCACTAAAAAAGACCCATCTCAAGAGAGTCATTAATTCAGGAATCTGACTACATTGATTAAGCTGTTTTAGATTCAATAAAAATAACTGACTCAAGAGATTCATTTGTTTAGGATTCGGACTACACTGGTTGTGCTGAATATTTTTGATTCACTAAAAAGAACCAGTTCAAAACAGTCACTCGTTCAGAAATCATACTATATACTGGTTGTGTTTGATTCACAAAAAAAAAAGAACAGGTTTGAGAGTCATTTGTTTGGGATTCGCACTACACTGCTTGCTCTGTATGTTTTAGTTTCACTAAAAAGAACAAGAAAAAATAGTTGAGAAATAACTGCTGTCATCAGTAAATTTTCATCATATAAATTTTAGATCTTTAAACGTACATTAACATTATGGTATTATGGTCTTGAAAGCCTGAACTTTCCTTCAGGAAACTTTCCCACAGAAAAATTTAACTATAATATAAAGTGGCAATTTCATATGAAACTGAAATTGTACGAAAACACGTTTTTTTTTTATTTTATATATCGATTTGTTTTTATTTTATTTATTTATCTATTTTTTTAAAGCCTGAAAGTCCACCCCTTAACTGTTACTGGTGCATAAACAGATACAAACACAAACAAAAATGTATAAAACATACAAAACGTACAAATGAGATTATACCAATTCTCCAAACTTAAAACAGTAACAAATTTCCATGAGATTGTTGACAAAAACACTGCCTTGTAAGTCACTGAATGCCTTAAGTTTCAAACACAGCAAGCCTGTACTTACATTACACCAAGCCCACAGGAAGTGACTGTGTCAGGAAACTCATTTTAGATGGTTCATCTTGCTGCAGAATTTTTTAGATGCTTGGTGCAAGCATTTTCATCTGAGAAGTCTGAACTTGGCAGTAAACAAGCACAACAGGAGGTAAAAAAAAAATACATTCAAATTGCCTCACTCCAATGAAGACTCAATCACAAAAAGCCAGAAATGTTCGTGTGATCTCCAGAGCTTTGCCAGTGTATGCTGAGCGAGAGGCGGTGAGCCATTCACTCCCGTGAACAATAACTCTTCAGATAGAGCCAAGATAGCCCTCTGTTTAATTCACACAAACGGCAATTTGAATTATTAAACAGACCCTTTCATTTGGGCAATTAATTGTGTGCTATTGACTATTGCAGTGACTGAAGATAATGTTCCCAGCTGGATTGTACTAAGAGAATCAAACCCCAGAGATCCCGTCAGCATAATTGCAAAAATTGCAGTGTATTTTACAATATAAGACTTATTTTCCATCATTATGTTGTTTTTTGCATTGTATAATGCAGCTCTTCTTAATTACCCATTTTCCAAGATATTTCCAAGTCCAATGCGAAATGGGTTTTTTTCCCCCATAAAAGCAAAATAAAAAGGTAATTAAAATAAAAAATGGAGGACATGTCTTTTTCCTTGAGGTCAATATACAAATTACCTGGGGTTCTAGACACTTATAATTGCACCTTGAAAAAACAATGTCCCAGCTAGGCTACAATACAACCTTAAAAATATCAAAATGCACAGTATTGGGGAGAGTGGCTATATTGCAATTAACAAACCAGAAGACTACAACCAAAATGTACATTTTAAAGGGGTAGTTCACTCCAAAAATAAAATGTATTCAAATTACGTCATCCCAAACCTGTGTCTCCAGAACAAAAAGATTTTATGTATATATATATATATATATATATATATATATATATGTGTGTGTGTGTGTGTGTGTGTGTATTTTGAATCCCAGTGACTTACATTGTATAGGGGGGGAGATACTTTTTCAAAATATCTTTTTTATGTTATATGTCATTTTGGGTGAACTATCGCTTTAAATTTAGAGCAAAATACACTCATTTAGGATTCATTGCACGTGCATATCACAGAAAAGTACTTAAGATCACAACCCTTGGCACTAGCTAATGAATACGTCAATATCCATAAAAATAAAGTCTATTTGCATCAAAAGCAAGCGACGATTCCTATGTGGACTCTTTGGTTGCTCAGATGTGAGTTTATATGTTGATGAGCAACAGAGGTCTTGTGTGGAAGCAGATCTTGTTCCTGTTCCCTCCAATTCCCAGCCCGCCGCTGAAGCATTTGGCACTGGAACATCTGAGGGATGGCAGGAGAGGAAAGATGCCACATTGGACCTGCTGTAGAGGGAAGTATGAGGTGAATAATAATGTTCCTCATGTTTTATTAACCCTCCATCCATCCGGTCTCAATATAGACGCTCATGAAACAAAATCATCAATCCCTGAGCTGTAATGAGAGGAAGATGCCGATCAGGGCCGGAGGGAGGGGAGGCTGTTGGAGGTAGGGTCGGGTGTTGGGGAAGACTAATATTTGACAGTGTTCCTCTGAGACGGCATTATTAAAATGCTCAGCTGGAGGGTGGGTGTGGGGCACGAGTGCTGCTCTGTCACCGTGCCAACTCTGAATCTGTTTGAGGCTGTTTGTTTGATACCCCTTCACTTTGCATGTTTTTGAAAGGCGGAAGAATCGCTTCTCATCACCTGCCATGGCTTGTGAAGAGCTACGACATTTGGAGTAAAAGACATCAGGCTGCATAAGCACTGACATCGTAAAGTTGTGCTTGTGTGGAAAAGAAAACACAAGGTCAATGTTCAATCAATGAAAGCACTTTCACTCGCATCTTCCTCATGTTGTTATGCCTTTTTGACCCATTCTTTGAAAACACCTTTTCAAAGCTTCCTGACAAACACTATTCCCATTTCACAACAGCTATTGTCTTATGTATCCACACCGGCCCTTCAGTAAGAACCAAGTATTGAAATAATACCCTCTATTGACATCTCATAGCAAACTGGATATCATTTAGCACCAACAGCAATATTTTTGAAGTAGCCCCCAAAATAAATTACTATGGGTGAAAAACAGACTCACAATTAGCACAACTGTTACTTTTCATTAAATATGTTGCAAATTAGGGCCTGAAATTCAAAAAACACAAATTAATTGACCAGTGAATAGTGGTGCTTAACATTTAGAAAATGCTGTTTTTGTTGTTGTTGTTGTTTTTTTTTACATCAGGAGGTCAAGCTAAATGACGAACCTTTATAGTTTTTATACATTTTTATGGGATTTTTCATTTTTCAAACTAAACAGACAAAATAAAAGAGAAAATTAAATGACCTTATTTTCATATTTAAAGAAAAACTATTGGTAAATTGGTAATGTGCAAAATGTTGGACACAAATTAAAATGAAGACTATATATAATTATTAAAAAATATCTTATTTTGATGGTCCCTTTTGAGCATTCTGTTGACAATTAGTAGCACTGCACCAACATGTCAACAAACTCTCATTAGAGTATTAGTAGACTGTCTGATTAATAACTGCTGACTGTTTATTGTGATAGTCTCCCAACAGATATTCTACGGACTATAAGTAACTTTGTCAACTTATTCTAACCCTAACAGTCTACTAATACTCTACTAACACTCTAATGAGAGTTAGTAGATATGTAGGTGCAACATTACTTATAGTCAACAAAATATGTTAAAGGGACCATCAAAATAAAGTGAAACCAAATTTAATTTATGGATAGAAATTTATACAGTATAATTAATATATAGGAATATATATTTAAATGAAAGTAAAATATCATTTAAGGCAATAAATTGAATATCAATTCAGCAGACTGTCAAAATTACAGTAATGTTGTATGATTCTGATTGTTGCATATAGTCAATGTCAAGACTCTGAGGTGGAAGATGCCAAAAGAATCACCATCTGAAGAGACATACAGACATTTAAAACTAGCTACTTTTCATGCTAGGTTAATTTAAATGGTAGATAATGAATTATCCACAATAAGATATTTTAAGCGGTCAGATTTTGATAAAACAGGCTGCCACATTACATTTAGTTGCTTGCCATCAGTGCCACTCCACATAACTATATTTTAAATAAAATACTTTCTGATTGGCTGTCAGGCCTCATACCATTTCGGTTTTCTGTGTGGACAAACAAATTATTAACTAAATCATTAGAAACTTGTCATATCATGCCCAGTTAGGTTTCATTTTGCCATTGTAATCATGACTTGCGATTATGGCATGGCACTATAGTGGCTCCCTGCTCAGTCAGTGTAAAAAGACTGAAATAAACAAGGGACATGAATTTGGCTCTCAGGGATGCTGTTTACTCTTCTATAAAACAATTGTAACCCTCCCATGTCATTACGGTTAGATTTTATGACACTTCCAAAACCTGCTGTTCTTTGAAACCTAATTGGTCGTACCGGAAGCACACTCTTGTAACGGGTTGTTTTATTAGTATCACCAGATCAGTAAATAGGATCAGTGACATACATAGCGAGAGTTAGACGCTTGTTTTGCTGATATTTGTTAATTCCCCGCTTTTCTCCCTAACAGCTGTGAAACTGCTTACACATTAAGATTTATTCCCATCTTAATGACTTTTTAGTGCCTACCTCACCACGCTCGTAAAAGCTCAAGGTGTTCTTTGCGAGGAAACATTTTGACAGAGTTCTCCTTGGTCCCCCCCTTAAATCTGCAGATGGGATCCACCCCGGTGTGCGGTTTGACAGAGCAACAGTCTGAAGGCCTTTTCCTCGGATAAGGTTCCCACCCCCCACTGCACCGCCTGGCCGGAGAGACATGATTTAAATAAATTTAATGAGTGCTGGAATCCATTAATGTCAGGGACCTGACCTGGGCCAGATGGAGGTCTGGGCATTAGGAGCTCTATTACATTTAACAAGTCCTGAACCACGAGCTGGAAAGGCCACGTCTGGCAGAGCAGCAAGACGCTTGAAGAAGAGAGTTGAGTATGGAAGATGGCCTTCTTGCAGACTAGCCGTAATTCTTCTAAAGGTCAGGGTGATACGCGTATTGAAGCGCTGTTCCATGTTAACCAAAGTCTCTGGCGGAAACACATCCACCGGCTAATTTGATTCTCTGGGCTGCACTTCGCCCTCCCTGCCGCTGCTGTCACTTTAAAACAAGACTACATGGGAGATCTGTTCCAAGACAAAGTCAGCTGCCTTCTGAGACAACATCCCAACTGTCAGGCAACTCAATAAGTGAGAAATTTGGAACATTCTATATAGACAGCAACACCACTCTGCACAGGCTCACAATTGTTTCCAATATATTTATTTTCTCCAGGGAAACTGATTTGTAACCATAGCTTTTAAATACAGACCTGTTGTGAGCTCTGATGTATTTAATCGATGGAATATGCTTTTTTGGTCAAAATACCTAAATACTTGTATATGCATATGCTTTTTTTGCTTCAAATATATAGTTGTAATGTCGTGATTCACCTTGTAGCTGTTTTGCTTGGTTCATAGCTTAAAATGCTTCAACAAACCCTTTTTTAAAAAATCTATATGGGAAAAAATGAATGAAAAACAATACTTCTGGAACCACCACGCTGAAAATAATGGACGGGCACTAATGCATTCACAGGTGAATAGGGTAAAAAACAGATATCACCATACTTCCCAAGGTGCTTAATCACAGTAAAACAACAAAGCAATTTGTATTACAATTTTTTTGTTTGTTTTTTTTGTTTAAATATGCGAATGAGTCATTATCTAATTAAACTAATCCACTAATTTGCATACATTTCCCAAACAGCAATCCGAATACATTATAGATCTGAATAGATAAAGTTCAAAATTTTTCATTTTGTTGAACACCCTCTGTACAAACCTTCAGAATATAGATGGGAACTAGATAAAACTGGAAAATTTGGTGTATGTAAGTGCTACTGTGAAGATTTCCGGTTAACTGCATGAGAAGAAATTCATTTTGAGTAAATGACCTTTAAAGATTTGGATTATAATTTAAATCTACAGATGCAAGAGTAATAAAACAAACACTTAAATGTGTATTTTATGGATGTTTATAGGACGGGAATTCATAAAAGTTACATTTGTGAATTACACTACCAGTTAAAAGTTTTTGAACAGTAAGATTTTTAATGTTTTCTAAAGAATTTTCTTCTGCTCACCAAGCCTGCATTTATTTGATCCAAAATACAGCAAAAGCAGTAATACTGTGAAATATTTTCACTATTTAAAATAACTGCTTTCTATTTGAATATATTTTAAAATGTAATTTATTCCTGTGATCAAGCCTAAATTTTCAGCGTCATTACTCCAGTCTTCAGTGTCACATGATCCTTCAGAAATCATTCTAATATGCTGATTTGTTTTTCAAGAAACATTTTTGTATTTATTATTATTAACAATATTTAAAATGGTTGAGTACAATTTTTTATTTTTTTTTTGGATTCTTTGATGAATAGAAAGATACAAAGATCAGAATTTATCTGAAATAAAAAACTTTTGTAACATTATACACTATACCATTCAAAAGCTTGGAGTCAGTATAATTTTTGGGGGTAAAGAAATTATAGAAATTAATACTTTTATTTAGCAAGGATGATTTAAATTGATCAAAAGTGATGATAAATAGATAATGTTACAAAAGATTTCTATTTCTGCTAAATGCTGTTCTTCTGAACGTTCTATGCATCAAAGAAACCTGAAAAAAAATCTACTCAGCTGTTTTCAACATCATAATAATAATAAGTGTTTTTTGAGCAGCAAATCAGAATATTAGAACGATTTTGGAAGGATCAGGTGACTGGAGTACTGATACTAAAAATTCAGCTTTGAAATCACAGGAATAAATTACATTTTAAAATATATTCAAATAGAAGCTATTTTAAACAGTACAAATAATACAAAATGTTACTGTTTTTGCTGTAGTGTTGATATGGCAACTAGTAAAATAATAACATATTGGTGAAACACATCTGGCAAACACTCCAGTGCATATTTGTGTTGCACTGGAGAGCTTCAGAGGTTTCTATTTACAATATGCCTGTTTTTGCAGCATTGAGCAATGTAGACTATCACAGACATATCTGTTAATTTCTTGAACGCAACGACCAATCAGATACGTTTACGTCAGAATCCATTCAGTATGACTCAAAACGCTGGACTTTTTGTTCCATGTGGAGTTTTGCGCGCTCCTTTCACTATAAGAAATTGTAGACGCAATATACAGTAAGAGATTCATTGTCTAGTGTAGAGAGCTTATAAGGGAACTGTGTGAGATCGCTATGGACTAAGATGAGTGACAGATTGTAGAGGTTATAAAGGGTGCCCTCTCTGTGTGCTTTCTAGTCTATTATCCATGCGGAATTTGAATAAATTAAAAGCTTTGTTTTTTCATGCTGCTTAGAGGACCAGAGACCACACGCTGCAAATTAATCCACATATAAATGTGGGATTCACTTTCAAAATTGCAATTATTGACATAATTATAACCATAGCAATAGACAGGACAAAAATATGATGCGTGAAAGTAGATTATTAAGGCTAGAATACCCTCAATAATTTCAGAAGCACCCTTAGTGATTTGATTCTGGAATATTTCACATAACCCCCAGTTTTAATATGGCAAATGTGCTCCGATTTTACTCACGATTCTGTGACTGCACTGCGTGTATTACTAGCACAGAACTGTATGTTAGGCTAAATTTGGAACAATCTTATTATCTGATTAACTTTAATGAAGCAAAATGTCATGAATTTTTACAGTAACTCAATTTTCATAGAAATTTAGAAAACCTAAACCTGATGGAAAACTACTTACTTCAAATATACACCAGATGAAAAGTGCCACACCACCATGTTCTCACGTTGTGCGAGCACCTTTGAGCTTATTCTTCTGTATCTTGAAACCAACATTAATATTCTGTTAATATTCAATATTTATTAACAATGTGGAGTGCATGTCAAAATCTTTTCTCAAGAGGTGGAATGAAACGTCAATTTGACACCTACAAACAAGGTATATTAGAAGGCACAGTTTATCCAAAAATTAACATTCTGCCATCATTTACATCATTACTGATAAAATCCAGCATAACTGCATCAAATTAACCTTAAAGGTAGCAACAGTGCAGGACAGTTCAGGTTGGAACAGTCTGCAGGTGTAATCCATTGCTTTTGACTGGAAGCTAACCAGCTTTCAGTGTCATCAGCTGTCCCTTGTAATTGAATAAGAAATTGTCCGTATATCAATACAAAATTATGCCCCACTTTCCAATCAGACTGCCAGTATTCGGGAACAGATGAAAAAAAATGGATATGCACTCGAGGGAAAAGGACAAGCCACCTTCTTCTGATATATTCTGGAAAAGGACTGAGACTCACTCCACACTGAGGAATAGGTCAAAGGGGCTAAACTACACGGTGAATAATTTAAGATTCTATTAACATTTAAATTTGACATTGATTTGACATGGC
>JAFVLL020018761.1:0-16548 GCA_021397915.2 Tor tambroides
ATCCTATTGCAATAAAGACAATAAAATGCCAAAAATAAAAAAATATATATTACATATTCTTTTATTATTATTTAATTATTTTTATATTTATATTTATATTTTAAATAGTATTTTTTTTAATAATACAAACGCAGCCTTTGAGCAACTTCTTTGTAAAGCCTGCAAAATCTTACCAACCCAAAACTTTTGAACAGTATTGCATATTTATAGATCATCTCATGGGCTTAAGTGCAAAAGCACTTGATGGCCTGACATCCAAATCATCACTGACTGTGTTGTCTCTGCTCCATTTTACTCTAATTAAATATTCTATGCGTCTAACTGTGTCCGTTGGCAGCTCTTGTCTAATGTGGGAGAGAGGCCACTGAACTGCTGCATGAACGAAAACAGGGTTGGGGGAACTTGCAAAAATGACTTGTGATAGACCAGGAAATACAAAATAGCTAGGGAAATATGAGTATGTAGAGTAGACATTAAATATAGACATTTTCTGTTTTATAATAATCTTTCAAGGTCGCATACATGTAAAAACAATATAAGGGGGTCCAGGTGTCCCCCTGGTCGAGGTCTACAGTGCCCCGCTCACACTGATGGTAGTGATACTAAAACCAATGATAAAATGCATAACTTTAAACCTGACATCATCCTGTACAACAGAATCTCACTGACAAAGCAAGCAACGTGGGAGTCTTATTGACTGAACAGCTGAAGGACATTTGATTTATTGAGTTTTCAGGCTAGATGAATAAACACCAAAATATGCTTCACAGCAACAACAAGAGGACAATACAATGGAGCCATTCAATTCAATTTGAACATTCAGTGTAAACAGTGATTAGAAGCACTTATCAGCCTCTGAGAGGTCAAACTGATTGCATATATAATCCATAAAGTCTCTTTTATTATAATATCTGTTTTCATTTACTACTTAAACATGATGAGATTTTAATTACAGGCTGAATTCAAAACTTGTGAAAATTTAACTCTTTGTTTACTTAGCAGTAGTGAAAGAATTTAGTTTGCAAGGGGAAGTTTAGATCTGAGTCTCCTGTGAATGTGGTTAGACTAAAATATTCATGATGGAATATGCCGGGAAGGGACATCAAATGATTTCACGGAGGAGACTAAAAAACATGTTTTTAATGATATTTGATGGTTTAATGACAAGTTGGATGGAGAAGATCAAGGAGAGATGAAAGGGTGTGAAAGATATCTATCTTTAGCTTGCTGGTGTATGTGGTGATGGTGGGGTGAGACAGACTGAGTGGGTGAGAGGTGTCACCCCACCAGACCCACCTGATGCTGCTCATGCTTCCGGTCTCAGATCCCAGCTTGCATCTCTCCAGCTGGGTGGCAACAATCTGCCTCTCAGCCTCCAACTCTCTCGTCAGTCGCTCAAATTGCAGCTCCTGCAAACATAAAGCAGACAGAGCGTATGTGTAAAGCCCTAAAGGAATTATGGAATTGATTCTGTCTATAACATGTACCGCACATGCACTTACACATGCTCCAGTAACTACTACACAGAGTGTATGTGTGTGTGTGTGTGTGTGCATGGGATGTAGAGACACTGTGAGGCTCTACAGCCACTCAGGGCTTTTCTTTACATACTGATCAAATGCACTAGCATGTTCTCTATTTAAAAATGCTGGCATATATATCTAGGCTATGATCAATAACTTTATTGGGAACTGCAATTTTAAACATGGTCAAACTGTAAGAATGACTGTCAGACCCTTGCTCATGTAAGCTGGCACACAAACCATCTATTAAAGCAAACTTCTGTCACGACTTGCGTGTTTTAAGACATCTATCTTTTATTTTTCTTCTCCAGATATTTATATGGCAAAATATATGTGGAAGGCTACTTGTAGTAAACCACCAAAACAAATATATTATGAACAAAATCTTGATGTGTCATCTTTTGTGACAGGTACTGTTTTACAGAGAGATGGAAACTAGCTTTTTTATGATGCTGCAATGAGAAAACAGGTAAATAATAGTTATTTAATATATTTTCATTATATTTGGCCAGGAAGCTGTATTTTGCATCATTTTTGATGAATAAATAATAATAATAATATACACTACTGTTTAAAATGTTGGGGTTCCAATGATTTTTCAAAGAAAGTCTCTTTTGCTCACAAAGACTTCATTTACGTATTTCACCAAAAATACAAAAACAGTAAAACTGTGAAATATTATTAAAATTTAATTTTTCAGATTTTTTTTTTCTATTTTAGTATATTTTAAAATGTAATGTATTCCTGTGATGGCAAAGATGAATTTTCAGCATCATTACTCCAGTCTTCAGTGTCACATGATCCTTCAGAAATCCTTCTAACATGCTGATTTGGTGCTTAAGAAACATTTCCTAATATTATCAATGTAGAAAACAGCTGTGCTGTGTAACATTTTTGAGGAAAACATGATACATTTTTCAGGATTCTTTGATGAATAAAAAAAATCTAATTCATTTTTTAAAATAGAAATCTTTTGTAACATTATAAATGTCTTTACTGGCACCTTTTTCAGTTTAAACCTTACTTGCGGAATAAAAGTTTTAGTATCTTGCTGACCTCAAACTTTTAAACAGTGGTGATATACTTAATTTTGGGCACTGGCCATAATGAATCAGCTGTCTGCAAAATACAATAATTAAAAAATGAAAGAGTACATTCTTTTTAACTTTTCTCCACAGTTTCTCTAGACATCCAAAGGCATTATTCTGAACTTTGATAGTCACTGGACCATTCCAGCACTCCACACCCCTCCCACCCCTCTCTTAATTAGATATGCGCCGCTTAACATTTAATGACAAACTTGTCGATGCTAAATCAGAGATAAAATCCCAGAGCTCCTCTTTAAAGTAATCACTGTGAAAATCCAGTCAGAAACACTGCACTACGTGCCTGCGCCCGGGGCTACGACAGTCAATGCGACGTCCCCACTTCTTTTGTGACAAGGCTGAAATGAGTTCACTCAGCCACAAGGTCAAAGACTCTCTCCCCAGAGCGGTTAACGCTAAGAGGGCTCCAGAACGCATCACCTGCTATTTTGGGCACAAACCCAGATGAAGGCTACAAAAATACCCATTCAGAGTGTGGAAGAGAGCTCTACGGACCATGACGACTAAAGAGGCGCTAACTGCAGCATTCAAACACTTTTCCACAATCATTATGCATGTCTAGGGTCTCAATTAATGAATTTACGGCAGACGCATTCCAGTGCATTCGCAACAAACAGGCAAGCTGCTGAGCTCTGCGACTGAAAAAGCATTGGCAATTACGATACAAACAAGCATCATCTCTGACCTTTCTTATTTCACATCAACAAGTTCAAGATAGAGCCGCAAACAGAGAACAACAACTGATTAGATTCTAACAATCTAACCGTCAGCAACAACAAATCTACTCCTGAAACACCTGTTGCCTTCACAAATAAAATTACAGCGCTCTTACCGGCACATGTACCATACTCCAGAGGCCATCCACGCTGAGAAAGAGCCGTGTCTGAGCATCACTATCCCACTAGACTGCGTTCATCTCCGCTTATCAGGAGAGTAAAGTCATTAGAGAAACTACAAGAGTGGTAGTGACTGCCTTCCAGCGGGAAAGCAAAAAGTGGAGTGCAGTCAGGCACAAAGGTCGTCATGGCAACAGTGAATTTAGAGCCCCTTTGGCATTATTTATGCAACATTGCATCACAAAGGGTCCCTCCCACCAGCCAGCCAGCCAAATACCACCGCCCTCCAGTCACTCTTCCGCCTCCTCCTAAACTCTTCCCCTTTTTCTGATGCCATCTGTGCTTCACTCTGAAGAGGAGAAGGGGGGGAGACGCGGGGTCTCGTTGAAAGAGTGGCACAGAGAAAGAGGTGTTTTTTGCCGGTCCAGGCAGCAAAAAAGCACCGTTCCACTGTGCGGTGCTAAGCTTTGTGCTTCCTCTAGGGATCCTAACAGGCTGTTCTGCCTCAGCAGCCTGCAATGGACAGGCTCCCTGAGCGGGGAGTAGCCTCCACTTGTCACAAAAGTTGGTTAAATATAGCAGTCCGCACAGACAAAAAGCACTCGGCTAGGACAGCAGACATGTCACCTGGACCAAAAATGGTGCTTCGTTAACATTCAAAGCATTGTTTTTTCTGCCCCTACAGTACACTGTAAAAATGATTTTTCAAAGATAAAACAGAGATTATTGGAGCTTGTCTTACAAGTAGGACTGTCAAATCAATTAATCACGATTAATGGCATCCAAAATAAAAGTTTGTGTTTACATAATACTGTATATGTGAACGAATTGTATATATTTATATGTATATATAAATACACAAACATACACGTACATATTTAAGAAACATTTTGCACACACAAATATAATGTAAACAAAATTTTATTTTGGTTGCGATTACTCGATTTGACAGCACTACTTACAAGAAAATATTATTTCACTCTTTCTACTTGATCTAAATCAATGTGTTACTTGCCGTATCTTTGTAATTCATTGTGCAGTTTCCTGAGTTTTTTCTTAGTCTGATTTTCTGAGAATTTCTTTTAGTCTATATAATTTGATAAAAACTGTGTTTTATATGGCCAGGATTGTGACAAGAGTGCCAAACAGGAATGTATTCCCATTATCTTACATAATAACTCCAGAAAAGGCCGTTAAACCTATTTGTTTAGAAAATACAAATAGCCAAGGGAGTGAGAAATTGATTTGACTGCTTCAAGAGCTGAATGTGGTCTTCTGGCCTAAATGCCTAATTGCGCCCTGTGGACAAAGACTGACATTTAAGTTTCTTCATTGGTCCATTTGATTGCAAAATGTCACTTGGGGTTCGCCTCACGAGTTCCTTTAAGGATTTAACCCAATTTCTATAATTTCACGGAGTTAAATGAGTCCAAAGCCACTCCACGGCCTGACCACACCGACTGAGAACCATACAAAACAGTGTTAAACAGACAGGAATGACTCAGATGAACTCATTTGCTCTGTAAAATGTAAAGGGAAAAGTACTCGTATTCCTGGTTGAAAATTACAGCAGAAATGAGGCCATCCAAAGGACCTCAGGATCAATTTCAAATAAACTTGAACAGCCTTTTTGTTGATAATTTGGTCAAAACAGCCTCAACTTTTGGATACTGTAAGTAATTAAAAGAACTGCTTCATTTGATTGAATATGTGACACCTATTACATGATTAAGAAAAATCGAAATGACTTCACTTCTGGCTAAAGCAAATCACTCCTATCAGACAAAGATATAATGAGCTGATTAACAAGCTTTCTCTAAAATAAAAAAAAGCCTTAAAATACAGAGTGTGAATTAAAAGGAAAGAAATATTTGACCTTAGCTGTACTACCCCTTACAAACACTGGCACTTTCCCCAAAGAATCCTTGCCATGCTCATAATAAAACTTTATATGCCAGTGGCTTTTTTATGAATAATTAATGTGTCAATTTAAAAACACTAAGATAAATTTCTTTAATTAACACCAAATGAAAGGGACAAAAAAGCTGAGCTTTAACAACAGCTCTTCAGAAAATTCTGAAAAGAACACCTGTACTTTTAATACAATAATAAAACTGCCACAATCACTGTGTCAACATAATCTAAGAAAGTGTCGCTCAAAGGCAAATAGCAAAAGCGGGTTCATTATATAGAAGAAGCAACATTTTACTGCGAATACAGTAACTGTGTACGTCCAGGTTGTTAAACATGCGATCATTGCATGTGAATCTGTTTAGCACAAGTGATACAGGAAATTTTTAATGGGAGAGAGTCGTACACAGGAGAGACTGTGTTCTGCTCGCACGTGCAACCTTGAAAACTGCACACAAAGCACACATACAAGAGACCAGGACATTTTGCCAGACATTTTGGTACACTGTATTTATACATGGCAGAGGGGAGATGGTTTTTCTGTGCTGCAGAGCATCCTTTGTCATCAAAATCTACTGGTTTTAAATCTGAAGTTCAGTTTATTCTGTGAATTTTGCCTCATGACCTCTGACTACTAAATGCCTCCAAAACGGGAGATTGCCATCTAGTGGAGGAGAACAAAAAAATCTACGGTGATTTATCATAATATGTGTGAGTAGACAAGCAGTGGCAAAATGATAAACATTTATTTCCAGTGTATTTTGAAAAGGACACCAGGCCTGCTGTGCCTGATTACAGTCTTATGAATTAGAGATACTTGACTGTAATAAAATATGACTGTAATAAAAAAGGCTAGGAGGAAAGATTAAGACTAAGAAAATTCCTGAAAAAAACACACAGGGTCATACTGAAACACACTGAGATGTGGTTTATGCTTACAGACACCATTAAATCATCACAATATGAGTTTCAGTTAATGATTTCAGTTAGTTTTGAGGTCTTATTTTTCCTGTTCCTAAAGGTTGGCAAAATTCACTCTTATCATGTGTAAAACATACAATGTTTCTTTTTCAGAAATTGGACCAAAAACAATGATGACTCATCTTGTACTACACATTTTTGTCCACTAAACTGCACTCTATAGTGAGAATGCCCTGCCTGCTAACACAACCTGACTAGCAGTATCAAGCAAAATCAATAATATTTGGAGAAAGCATTTCCATTGAACTTATTGTCTAAATATATGTAAAATAAATGCATTTAGCCACTATACGCAAATAATTTTGAATGTCTGTCGTTGAAGAATGAGGCTTTTTAGTTACAGCATTTACCAGCAGGGGCTAAAATAGCATCCCTTGATAGCAAGTAGCAAATCATGGTTCATGGCATTCAGCTTATCAAAAAATCATGAAATTCATTGTATGCAGTTTCCATAAAAATATTAAGCAGCACAACTGTTAAACAATGATAATAATAAAAATATGCACTATAAATTAGCACCAAATTAACATATTAGTATGACTTCTGAAGGATCATGTGACACTGCAGACTGGAATAATGACTACTAAAAATTCAGCTTTGCCATAACAGGAATAAATTACATTATAAAATATATTAAAATAGAAAAAAAGTTTATTCAAACTGAAAAAAAAATCAAAATATTACAGTTTTTACTGTATTTTTGATTTTAAAAAAAAGCAGCCCCGGTGAGATAGGAGACATTCAAAATCCAACCCCAATCTTTTGAACGTTAGTGTAACTAAAGCTCTTAAATATGTCCCACCCAATCATCCTGTTTCAACAAGAAGTACACCAACAGGGGAAAGAAAATCACCCCATTTTACATGTTTTTTTCACCTCCTCTCAGAGAGAAACACTGTACGTGACATGGACTCTGTCCACCAGTACCCTCCAGTGAAAAGCATCAAAAAAAGATGGCAGACAGTTTTTCTCGCTCTGATAGGAGAGCTATTAGACTGGCCCACAGCAGCCTATGGCTGTGGCCTACTTTAACATTCACCGTGTAGATTTCCAACCCTAAGAGCATGTCGCTTTTTTTCTGTCCCATGTTTAAAAGCAGGAGTGCGAACTAAACGCTAGCAGGAAGCGAAGGGCTTGTCACGATCCATTTTTATCTACTCATGGTCTTGACTCAAAAATGGCCTCTAGCCAAGACAGACATATATATATATATATATATATATATACATGTAAAAGAGAGAAATGCTGTACATTATCACCCACTAAATTCTGACATATGCAATAACCCTATAATTCATTTCATAAATGACTTTTTATGACAGGAGGTCATAACCAATTACAATCACCTGTCATTATTCCTGACAGATCAAGCCGGTTTATCATAAGGTTGCGCCAACGTCTGGGAAGCCGTCCACCTGCTGACAAGCAGATGACCAATCTTATTATAGATAGGATGTGGCGTAGTGACTAGCATAGCATGGAGACCTGATTGCAACATGGAGTGTCAAATATTTCACATTTCTTACACCACACAGCCCCAAAACCTACATCCATTCCTCCCACTCGTCCGCAAAACCATGTGACACTGAGGCGTAACGGTGCATTTGCAGTGTGTTGACCATCAAAAACCATTTGTATCTGTGAATTTAGACACCAGGCGCTAAATGAAACCAGCAGCACGAGATGATGGAAATGACTCACGCAGAAACCTACCAAACCTTGCGGCTCCTTAACCCAGATGGTATGCAGTTCATCTGAGGACTGGTATGGTTCTGTGTAATTACTGTTTACAGTATATAAAGATTTAGAGAGTTTCTAATTAAACTGTTGGGAAATGAATGTTTCCGTATGAGTGTGGGGGGAATCATAACCTTCTATTAGAGACAGTCTGTAAGAATGAAGAAGTTTACAGGAGTTTGACATGAAGTACCCACCTGTTCTTTAACAGAGGCCAAGATGGCAGAGGTGGTCTCCGTCTCGGATCCATCTCCGTTTGAGGCGTTCAGTACCGGGCTCAACATGCTGGAGTTCTCTGTGTCAGAGAGCTGGTCTGGTACTGGCATTACTTCTGTGAACCAAACAATACAACCAAGAGTTATTCAAGATGAACTGTGCAAGGTTTTTGTCATGCTTCAGTGTACTGGAGCAATCAGTTGAAACAAATCCTTTACAATGACAGACTGTCGGGTAAAATGACATTAAAAATCATGGTTTGGCACTTTTCAGATGGCATAATACTAATCAAAGTGCTTTATCAACATTTTCAATTGTTTGTCGTGATGTAATAATTGTTAGACATAATATTTAATTAACCGTCTCTTGTTTCTTTCAGTCTCTCTTGTCTTTGACCTACTTTTTCCTCCTCATCTCTCGAGGTTTGTGATTCCAAACACGATTCTCAGCTTGTCACCGTCATGCTTTGATTTGTGTACATCAGCTTCAGAAAAGACTTTGAAAATCCCATGAAACTAAATTTTGTGGCTTTTAGTTAATGTGCGAGACCCACTATAAATAAACGTTTACAAATTTCACTTTTAGCAAATACACATACATACCATTCAAAAATTGGTAAGATTTTTTTTTGTTTTTGAAAAAAGTCTCAAAAACATTTTTAAAAAAGGATGCCATTATTTGACTGAAAATGAAGTAAAAACAGTAATATTGTGAAATTTTGACAAATTAAATAAAATGTTTCCTGTAATTTATTCCTGTGGTAGCAAAGCTGAATTTTCAGCAGCTTTACTCCAGTCTTCAGTGTCACATGATCCTTCAGAAATCATTCAAATATGCTGATTTGGTGCTCAAGAAATAGTTCTTATTATTATCAATGTTTAAAAGTGGAAACCATGACACAGGATTTTTCAGGATTGATTGATGACATTTTTTAGAATTTTTTTTTTAGTTTACTGTCACTTTTGATCAATTTAATGATTTAATAAAAAATAAAATTACCCCAAATGTTATAAATGTGGCATATATGCATATGTAGCCTTTCTCTTGCAGGACATTTAAAACTATCCAATCAGATGTGCTCTAGAATGAGCAAGTCCCGCCCCAATACCACCTGCAACCAACTAGCAAGCAGTGATGTAACTACAGCCTAATAGCTATTTTTAAAAAAAAGCCTATCAATATGTTTGGCCCAAACTTTTTGTTTAAAATACATCAAGTGATTTTGTGGGTTTTTAAAACCTTGGATTTCAAGTAACGAAATCCCACTATAATGATCTGGTCCTCTCTGGTCACTCTCTTCACCCTCAGCTTCCTCCTTGGCAATTGCTTCCCCTCTTCAAAATCAACCACCCAAATTTAAAGCTTCCCCAGAGAACAGTGTGCACACAGCAGGAGCAGACAGAAAATGGCTGTTCACGTGTGAATGTGTACCTATGAGCACCAGCACACACAGCCCTTTTACACAACCACATCAGGCACAACTGTGAACACATCTGAGAGAACTCTCAATCAGAAAAATACGATCTGTGAAAACAAATGGCAGTCGTAGGTGAAACAGGAAAAGTATTGATAAATGCTCAATTTATTCATCAGATTTGGTGACCTGATGCAGATGCTTTTTATTTCTAGGTCAACCTGATGACTTGCTACCAATGAGATCATGCAAAACAGACCAGAACATCAACAAATGCCAGTCCCAGCTGCTGGTGCGTGTGGGTTCAGATGGATTACATTTTTTTGACAAATAATCTTAGTCATCCATCTGCCTCTGATTAATAGTATCCCGATATCCTAAATAAATCATAATTATAAAAAAAAATAAAACAAAAAACACAAAATATCACTCCATGGATGGCTGGAAGACCTGTGTTGCATGGCAGTGCTGTGTTGTAATAAAATAGAAAAAATAATGTTTTTATGCCTTGCAATCACGCAAACATTTGGCCTGTCACATTTTTTACATTGTGTTGCAAATTATTAAGCATTACATATAATGGGCTGAATGTTGCATATCAACATTGGTTTTGCACTGTCAAACGTGGTCTGTGAATTGTTTACCTTTGCTAAAAGTTGGTTTATGATTTCATAACTCTCAATGAGTTAAATTACAGCCAAATTCAGCTATTATTGCAAATAAAAACCTAGTAATTCTTGTTTGTTTTTGGGATTATAAAAATGTAATAAAAAAGGATCATGTGACACTGAAGACTAGAATGGCTGGTTAAAAATTGAGCTTTGACATCAAAGGACTAAACTACATTTTAAAAAATATTAAAATAGAAAATAGTTATTTAAAATTGTCACAATTTTACTGTTTTACTGTGTTTTTGATCCTTTCCAAAACACTGAAAAATCTTGCCGACCTCAAACTTTTTAATAGTAGTGTGTATAAAATACACTGCAGTCCCAGCAAGCCTTTTCATGTTTTGCTATGGTAAATTATCTGCATACAATAATCACTGAGCAGAATCTGAATGTTCAATACTCCAAGTAAACACCACTTCACCACTGACTTGCCCTGCCAACATTTTCAAAGAAAAAAGTAAATATCTCCTTTTATGTCATTATACAGAATAATCATGTAACATTCATGCAATTTTGATCATAATCAGCTTGCATACAAGGCATATATCATTAAAATCAAGCACACTGTTGACTTTCTTTGAAGTGGTGTTTTTTCTTGGAATATTGAAAATTTACATTTTATTCAGTGCTGTTATTATACGTGGAGAACTTCTCATAACAACACATACAAAGGCTTGCTGGAACAGGATTGAGCACTAAGAATCGGCTGTGCTTTGGAAGCACAATACATCAACTAGAGGAGTTATAGGATGCATTAATCCAAATGAACATGTAAAATATAATGAGTACTCTGATTTCTGACTCACAATTATATTACACATCAAAAGGAAATGGCAAAACTCTTAACACACTGAACAGACCATACAGAAGCTAACTGGTAGAACACGCTGTGTGTTTAGTGGAAAAAGGAAGAAAAAGCTTTACTTAGAAATAAGTAAAAAAAGCCTAATTGTATGGAGTCACATGATCGCTACAATCTCTCCAAAGCCGCAGTTACCTTAGAAACAGACCTGCGCTGCTCAGTGAATATTTACTGTAATTCTACTAAAACGCCTGGCACAATGGCCCCTGACTCTACCTGTCAGATCGGCTCAAGACGGTATACAGGAGAGTCCCGTAACACAACCTCAATTTCATTGTCAAACACTAAACAAATTGAACAGTGGAAGAGCCAGAGCCATTGTTGCCAACAAACGGTTATATCCCATTTCATTTCCTCAGTGGCGCTTTTTCATTTAAAGTGACAAAAGCTACATTTTTGGAACAACGTACTTGATTGTGCTTCCCCACTGACTTTTGTCTGAAACCACTGAGGTGAATGTAGACATTTTAAGCCTTTCCACTGGCGTAGCTGCAGATATCAAATAGCTGAAAAGGAGAAATTGACATAAATTGATCAAATTTGTGAAATGTTCATAATTAATGTCACTGAAAGCTCTGCAACAAAGCAGAAGCTCTCTATCTGGGCTCAGCCACACATGTCTGAATGCCTAATTTGTCTATGACATCATGCTTGAGCCCGCTAACAGGCTCCCGTTTCCATAGAGATATCAATCCATTATGACAGTCTCTCACCAAGAAGGCAACCGTGAGGCTTACAGTTGATCATATCGGTGATGCGGCACACGGCAACTAATTCTTCTCAAGATGCTTTGCGCTGATGATTCAAGTTGGTTTTGGGCGACAAACTACTAGGCTGATATTTCTAATTGGATACACTTTTGATAAAAATCATACAAAAAAAAAAAAAAAAAAACTCAAGCATTGGTTATGCAGATTTTTTTTTTCATTTTGAGTATGTGTTTGGTGAATGTGCATAGGTTCATATACAATGATGTAAGAGTCTCGCTATTGCACCCAATGGAATTACTGCATCATCGTAGTATATCCTTTGAGATTATATAGCTTACAACTCATAGCAACAATCTCTACAAAAACAGACCCCAGAAATCAGGACTAGAGAACCTCAGTCCCAACATCTGATCAAATTTTAAGTAATCAAATTTGTTTTACGCTTTACACTATGCAATCTCACAACCTGTTAATCTTGTTTTCTGCATTAAACATCTCATTCAAGACATCTGCCCTGCTTTTGCATTTTCATCCCCATTATATCCCATTAAGACAACGGCCATATGCTTTTGACAACAGTTTACTCCCCTCGGACGTTCCCCGGTTTGTTTTTTCCGCAGGATTCAGAAGGCTTACTCCCAAGATCTGATCACCCAGTGAAACACCAGATGTTCCAGAAAAACGGATCTACCTACACCCAGAGGACATGAAGGTGTTCAACTGATGCTGCCATTGGCAGGAATCACGGCTGCAATCCTAGATTAGTCATGTGATCCCACAGGATACTAAAGTATCGAAATGCACAAACAAAAGACACATATTGTGTTTACAGTCACACCCACATTCACACACTTTTACACACCCAACAGCATTTTCAGTGTAAAATCTTGACTGACTTGATTAGCTACTAGAATTAATGAGAGGGTGATGCATTAAAAACTAGCATTTGGAATATAAATATTTAACATGTGAAATCATTCAAACAAATTTCTAATTATTACAAAGTATATTAGTTATATAACGTACATGCCGGGGGGGATGGCAAGATGAAGGAAAACAAATATTTTTACAGCTTCATTAATCACGCAGACAATAATCAGTCCTTTGTATTCTGACTGCGGACAGATTTGTTTATGTATTGTCTCGACACACGACTGACAACGTTGGGAATGAAACAGCAATAAAATTCAGAGCACACTGCAAGATTAAAATGTTCAATAAGGTCTTAAAGGAAACTAATCTCTTTTTCTGTAAGGCTGGCACACTGGGAGATGACGTTATGCGCTCCTGCACAAAGCACCGAAAGGGGACTGGAGATAATGTGTCTTTTATATTGCAATCGGTAGCTATATTAATTTAACCGTGTCTTTGCTGTACCTGTAAACATTTTTAGTGGACTAGAAATGCATGATGCACGTATTATATAAGTCATTTCAAAATACATAAACAAGAGTGAGCAGTAAAAAAAACGACTAAATTTGGTTATGCCCTCACTCACATGACATTCAAGAGCTAATTAACTATCAGCAAAAGTCTTGGTGGAGATTGTATAGTTTTTCTAGACATGCCTCCTTGCCCAAAATGTCAATGATACATTGAGAAGCAACACAAATGTGAGGCAATTAAAATGCTCCTCGGATCATGTTCTCAAAGGACAGCTGAGCGTGACATCGATGATAAAGAGTAATTATGTGAGGCTTGCTGTGATCAAACAGGCCCCACTGCTTATTAGGGCTTTTTCTTCTCTATAGTCTCTGGTGGTAATGTTTGAGTGCATTTTATTTTTTCAATGGCCACCTCTCCCCCTCTTTATTTTCGTTAAATAGAAGTACACAACAGCATATAAAAGGTAAAGCCTATGCACATTAAGAACTATAATTGAAACAGTTATCCCTTTTGCGTCCGTTTCAGTCTCTGGTTGGAAAAGCACAGAAAAAAGCTTTTGGTTTAGTTCTTTTCTAACTTGCTGATAAAAAATGTTTGTTTACACGTCACTGCACGATTAACTTTTAAAATCTGTCGCCAACCTTCAACTGTCTTGAAAGAAACTACTGATGATTTGTGGTGTGTCAGGGAAATGACAGAAAACATATATTTACAATTCCGCAGTACGCCTGGAAAATGCATCATGGGATATCAGTATAAGGCTTGGATTTTTCAAGCGTGGCGTGAGGACATTGCTGCCATGCCTGTGTAGCTCTGGGTAGAAACGGCTGGCTCAGTAAGAGCCCTGACCTAGTATGGGATTAATGACTTTGCTGCTGGAGAGAGTTGACATTGCTGAAAGCTGTGTTTACTAGTGTTATCTATATACAAGAGCAGCAGTGGAAATTTAATACACCCACTGAGTTCTCCAAGACAAAAGCTGTGTGTCACTCCTTAAGGATGAAGAAAGCGAATCTAACGGATATCTATATCCTTGCCAACGTTAATGTGTCATGTCAGCCCATTTGGTGTGTTTGTTTATGTAAAGCTAATTACAACACTCACTTGTTTGTTTCAGATAATAAGTTCACCGACACGCTGGGACCCTCTATAATTGGCCACTGAGCGGTGCCAAAGAGGACCCCTACTGGTCAAACAATGGCAAGAGCACTTACGACCTCTCAATAACACAAAATAGTTCAATTATCTTATTTGAGAGATGTGAAAAATAAGAGCAAAAAAACCTGAACAAAATATTTTGATTCTTACCAATGCTAATTTAACCTCTCATAACAGGTCTATGACAACTGCAACATCAATTTGGGGTTTCCATAAAATCAAAGAAGTCATATTAATTAGTTTCCATAAGAAAAATAAATATTATTTGGGGGATAAGAAGTAATGTTACACACATTAAAGTTTCATATTACATCACCAAATTATTTCAGTTATAGTGTGCTGCAGGACAGGTATGACATAACCTGAAAACAAGTTTGTTTGCACTTCGGGTTCCATCCAGTTTTTTGTTGTTGTTGTTGTTCAATGCCTAAATTAAGTTCGGTGGTTAACACAAACGCAAGATATTTTCATATTTTATGTATAGAATAAAATATCAAAATATCTTAAAGGGGTCATCGGATGCAAAATTCACTTTACAAGTTGTTTGAACATAAATGTGTGTTGGAAGTGTGTGTACACATCCATCCTATAATGATAAAAATCCACCCAGTGCTTTTTTTTAAATCCCTATTTTAAAATCCCCTTTCCCAAATCAGGCTGTTCTGAGAGCTCTGTCAGAATGATATAGTTCTGTACAGACCACTCCCACGATAGTTGACTGACAAGGCCGTCTTACATTAGACCTGCCCTGAGTGAGCTGAGAGCTGTCCTCCACTGTGTCGACTCCGGCCAGGGGAAGACAAGATGTCTCCGATTAAGCGATTGAGGAGTGTTGTTGTTGGATGTAATAATGAATATAGCAGTCGTCATTTCCTCCTGACATCTGAGCCCCTGAAGACGCAGAGGATTAACGTTACTTTCACTTTGAAGTGAATGCGATGATCCCCAATCTGCCTAAATGCGTCTATGTTCGAGCGAATCATTCATGATCCAGCCTCAACTACAGAAGAAGTGAGTATAAGAGTTTTTTATGAATCTTTGCAAATCGCCTTTCCTAATAATGTACTAGTTAGCCAGTTTCGCAGCTAAAGTAAACAGTACTGATCATCACTCCATGGAAGAGAGGGGCGGGGCGAGCAGAGCTCATTAGCATTTAAAGCAACATGGACTAGAATGGCTTGGTAAACACAGAGCTGTTTTTGACAGGTTTAAAAGGGTGTTTTTTATACTACCATTGAGAATTTTTTGCCAAAGTATGTCATAGACTTTTAATTAAAACCCTAAAGAAACATATCAACTTGTGCAAAATGGGCATCCGATGACCCCTTTAAGTAACAATGACAAACAACATTAAAATTATTTTTATTTTAATTGATCAATCAGAATAAAGTATTCCATCTAATAATAATAAGATACAGTAGCATAGTGGCATAGAGTATGACACTTCGCACAAGCAAGTTCATGGCCCAGTTTGTCATAATAACACCATACTCACACAACAGCTATTTGACGTCAAGATAAACCTCTGAAAATACACTAAAAAGATCATTCAGATAAACCGATATTGCATAAATAATCTCATCGTTCTCATCCAGCATATTCAAGATATGATTCCAATGATTCAATTTAAAAAGCAAACTATTGCTTTTTAGGTTGGGAACTTTAAACCATTCTTCACACAAAAAAATACAATGGCATTTGCAAAAACAACACTAACCTTCCTTTTGAATTTATTTTGGTTGGCAAATCTAAAAATAGATAGCCAGGGCCCTGCTGTCTCTCATATTTCATATTTCATGTGTCAGTGGATTCCTTAATCACAAGTGCAAATGCTCAGTGAGCACAGCTTGTCTCTCCTCACTCCAGGTCTGTATAATCCAGGCAGTCAGGTAGGAATGTATTTCTGCCCTCCTATCAAGTCTTTTCTGGAGCACTGACAGCGTGTGCATAAGCAAGGCAGCTCCCCGGTGCATTGGCCGTGCACATATAAGAAGATGTTTCCATGGTACACTGGCTAAATGAAGTTGAGGAAAGATC
>JAFVLL020018762.1:0-23036 GCA_021397915.2 Tor tambroides
TACATTTTATGTCATGTTACGTCATTTTATGTTACATTTTTCACTGTCTTTTTGGCTTGTTGTTTCTGATTGCACTTTAACCCCAAGGGGGGAATTCAGATCAAATCCCAGAGGGAAAATCAAAACAAAATAAAGTTAGAACTTGTTTTGAACAATTTCTTTGTCATCTGCAGACTGATTTTAAGTAGGGGGGGAAAAAAAATCGATTTAAATCGTAAATCGGATTTTTTGTGAAAAAATCGGGGATTTTATTTTTAGGCCATATCGCCCAGCCCTAGTCAGGGATCAGAATACAACAAACTTTATTTTTGTAATAAATGAGTTGGTCCGAGCTTGAATCATTGGATTGGTACTATTGTGAAAGTATTAGAATGTATATGTTGATTTGTGGGTTGTCAAACAGGAGGGATACCTGAAAAACCAGATAGGAAGATTTGTTATTTTCAAATATAGGATTTCGGTCACACTTTATTTTAAGGCCCAATTCTCGGCCATTAACTATGATTTTTGCCTCAATAAACTACTAATGTGCTGCTTATTAATAGTTAGTAAGGTAGTTGTTAAGTTTAGGTATTGGGTAGGATTAGGGATGTAGATTATGCTCATGCAGAATATGTGCTTTATAAGTACAAATAAACAGCCAATACGTTATTAATAGGCATGCTAATAAGCAACTAGTTAATATTGGTCCCTGTAATAGTGTTCCCGGGATTTCTAACATCTTATTGGAAGCTTGGTGTATTAGACAGAGCAAAATATGTTGCAGACTACTTGGACAGAAGGAATCAGAATAGATTGATATATCATGGGTTCCACAAAATTATTAAGCTTAGTTTTTTTAACATCATATCAGCATCTTACGATCATTTCTGAAAGGTCATGTGACACCGAAGACTGCAGCTTCACAGGCCATCACAGAAACAAATTACATTGAAAAAAATATTTAATTAGAAACGGTTCTTTATATTTTTTATAGTGTTTCCACTATTGCTTTTTTTTTTTTTTACTGTGTTTTTGATCAAATAAATACAGCTTTAATAAGAGACTTCGGTAACACTTTATTCTAAGGATCAATTCTCTCTATTAACTAGCTGCTTATTATCATGCATATTACTAGCATATAGGCTGTTTATTAGTACTTATAAAGCATATTCCTTATTCTGCATGACCTTATTTTAGATCCCTTAAACCTACCCCATACCTAAACTTAACAACTACCTTACTATTAATAAGCAGCAAATTAGGAGAATATGTGTTTCCTATTCAGAAGTGTTACTGAGACTTCTTTCAAAAACATGAAAAATTGAAAAACAGACTCCAAATTTTTGAATGGTAGTGTTCCTTGTGTCGGAACAAGATGTCCAACAATTGCATGTATGTTGCATCGCCACATCTGCTTCCAGTGCAGATTAGTTTTATACAATCCAGTTTCCAGATATTAAGTTATTGTCTGAAATATCCTACCTCCTGACTTCTAGACAAGCAAGATTTAAGGGCCTGTGTAGAGTCTGGATTCACCTCTTGGCATTCAAAATGAGGAATGTTTAGACTGACCAGGCTGCTCATTGGGTAAGAAATAGAATGAGTTCCTATTGGTTATAGATTTTTTGACAGAACAGTTTTAGCTGTTAAGCCTTAAACCGAAAACATCCAGAATAAAATGAAACTTTATAGAGCAGGAGATTTTTATCAGTTGGGATGCAGTAAGAAAGACCTTGGAACTGCTCTCTCTGCTTCATCGATACTGTGTAGGTCTTTAATAGAAGAGTCTGCTCAGATATTCATTCTGCAAGGCCAGCGGTGCCTTTCAGAACACTGGCTTTTGAAGTCATCACAAGGGTGCAAGATAAGGATAGTAAATCAAAGGTCTCCTCCTCCATGCCATAGATGACGACAATGATGACGATGTACCAATGTGATGAGGTCGCAGCGCACCGCTTGAACATCAGTGCCCGTCACTAATAGCGCATTAGTGTGACACGAGTGCGGACGTTAAAATAGCCACAGCTGTATTCCAGAAATCTTTTTTTGTTTTTCTCACAGATAACAAAGGCTGATTTTCCAGAGCTATTGCAACAACACAGAAGGCCTTTGTAGATTCTCCTCCTCCTAGTCTTCCTCTCTTCATGTGCCGTGTTAGCAAGGCCAGGGTGGCCAAAAACTCTTGACGCTTTAGAGTGAAATGCCTTCAAGAACTGCATTGTTCTCCTACAGCCTAGGGGACTTCAGAGTGATTTACATGGTTGTAATGTGGAATGAGGTTGGGTCTGATATTCACAATGCTTTGTAGAGACCCTAGAACTGTTATATAACCTTAAACATCAGGAATAAAAAAAAAAATCTGTAATATTATTTCAAAACAGCAAGATGATGTTCAGTTTACTGGCTTTTTGGTCAGTAGTGCAGTTTATTAATTTAGAATATTTTGTGTTTTAGGACAGTGGCTAACTGTGTTTACATTTATCTTTCCAGTGCTTGACTGACATCTGTTCATATGCACCTTAAAAAAGTTATGCAGCACATTGTGGTTTCTCAGCAATTTCTCAGAAATAATTCATTTTTTAATATTAAACTCACTATACTCATGTATTTCCAAAAATCTGTGACTTATGTCCAATCTATGTCCAAAAACATTTGTTGAACAGACTGACATTTAAGACATAATTCATTAAAAAAGGGATGTCTGATTTGTGAGCGACCGACTCTTAAATTCCCTTTTTTTTCCCCCCCTGTGTTTTCTATCTTTTTGTATGTTTTGAAGCATCAAAGTTTTGGTGTAATGCACTTTAAGTGGAAGGACAGAAGTCTGTCAGGTTTGATTAAAATACTTTTGTTTGTGTTTGGAAGATGAATGAAAATCTTTTGAAGAATTCATTTTTGGGTTCCTAACACAAATGTTAAGAAAATTCAGTACAAATACAGCCCCATTTACTGTGTGAATAAGAAGTCATTTTCTGTATTGATTTTCTACAGGTGTTTTACCCATATTTTGAATTAAGCATTGCGTTTTGTGGTGTTTTAGGGTTGAAGGAAATGTCATTTTGCTGATTGCTGATTTTTTTTTTTCTTACGGTGTAGTGTTCCTTCAAGTGGCTGGTTGTGGGCCCAAAACATGTTGATGTGGATTTGAAACAGTATGTGGAAAATGGGAGAAATGAGAAGTCAAATCTGCTGCTCTCAGTTCTCTTTTTTTGTCTTTTTAATTTTTGAAGGAGAAATGAACCAGTGTACTGCTTACTAGTATGAGCTTTCAGTCCTTAGGTAAAATCCAAGAGAAGTGCTAGCCAGTTGCAGTACAAAATTCTTTTTGTAGTTTTAGTTTTTGATAGTTTTAATCTATTTACAGCTTTCAGGCTATGTTTACCAAATTTAGCACAGTACTACATGCTTTTCTGACTTAGAAAGCTTCTAGAAACCATCTAACAATACTCTAGAAACTGATATGACCTGCATCCTTTCAGACTGTGTCAAGCTAACATTGGAAAGTTTGTGTTGACCAACTTTGCTTTTCAACTTGTTTTTTTTTTTTCTGTCATGCTTTTAAGTGCTAGTAAGTGGGAGTCATGTGGTCAGTTTTAGAAAGACATTAGGGAAACCATTATTGCTGAGGCCAACAAAGGGCTATCAAGCACAAAGTTTGTTTGCACTGTTCTTATTCCAGTATGATGCATCTGAGATCACAGAGCAAGAAAGACTCGTTTTGAAAGGCAAATGTTAGATGTCAAAGACATGTCTCTGTGTAAACCATTTTAATACCAGCCTGTGGTGTTAACGATTTTTCCTCATGTTGTTTCTGGCTTTTCATAAGAGTTTCTAACAGCGTAGATAAATGTTTTGTATCACAGCATTGCAATCAAAACAAATCTGACGCTCTCTATTAAAATGAGCTCCTCTTATGAAACGTTAAAAGTCAAACGGGTAACATACGTCTCAGCATTGAAACTAAAAGTTTATGTAGAGCAAAGTATTATGTAAATGTCTTAAGCAGAGCTCAACAATAAGGATACGAGAGTGAGAAAGTGTGCGAGAGTTTGTGAAACTCAAGTTGTCACGTTCCCTTTTCATGCAGTTCTGCATTGTGTCTATGGCGTAGATGTATTGATCGTGTGCTGTTATGCCTTGGAAACAACATCAGTTAGAATGGGTTGAAAATCTGTACAATTTAAGAATTTATTATTATTATTATTATTAATAATAATAATAATAATAATATTTGTTAATGCTTTTGAATTAAGTCTCACTAGATGCTCAGCAGAGATTCATTTATTTGATCAAAAATAGTTAAAACACTCATATAGAGAAGCATTATTATAATTTTAAATAACTAATTTTTTATTTTATTTATATTTTAAAATGTAATTTATTACTGTGATGGCAAAGCTACGTTTTCAGAAATTTCAGATCCTTTATAAATCATTCTAACATGCTGATTTGGCCCTCAAGAAACATTGCTTATTATCAGTCTTGAAAATGGTTTAATATTTTTGTGCAAACCATGATACATATTTTTTTGGGATTCATCCAATAGAAAAAAAAAATGAGTTTAATGAATCCTTTCTGCATAAAAGTATCTTTCAAAAAATAAAAATAGATTTAGGTATTTGTATATTTATGTATGCATTTAGTACAACACGTACTTGCATTTAAAAAAATCTAAATTGAACAAATAAAGAAAAAAAATCTTTATTTTGTGAACATCTTGGCAGCCTTCCCCTGCCAATATTTCTACTGGTCTCACTACAAAAAAAAAAAAAAAAATATATATATATATATATATATATATATATATATATATATGTATATATATACAGTATATATATGTTTATGTATGTGTGTGTGTGTGTGTGTGTGTGTGTATTGTACTTTTTTTGGAAGAAAAGTATATAAAAAATGGTATTAAAAACTTGCAGGCCTCTTGTGAGCTGAGTACTAGTACCTGACAATGAAGCCTGTCGGGCTGTTTTTCTAATAGTGAAATGGGAAACACTTTCTAAGACACAGCTGAAGCGTCACTATAGAATGACATTATACAGTGTCATTACAGAGTTAGGAATCCAGGCTGTTTTGTAGTTTCATGCTGTCACTAGAAATAAAGAAAGTGAGAGAGCGTGAGTTGGATGATAAACAAACAAGTGGCAGGTGTGACCCAACCTGGGCTTTGCCCTGACATGTAGCTGACAGCATGTTCTCGACAGAAAGGCATCCCGACACACCCCTCTTTACGCTGGAGCACTTCAGCTGCAACATATGCATCCTTGCACATGCTCTCATAGCTTGTTATTTCTGTGACCAAACCTGATACCCCGCTCTTCCTCTTATCTACCACATCTGTCTAGGTTTGACAAACTCTGACACACTGACCACCATTAACCGCACATATACGTCATTGTATCTGCTGGAGGTCGTTCACGTGATGCCATCTTGTTAGATCTCATTGGTCTGTTTAATAAGTGCAAAATCAACTTTGTTCTGCCGATCCAAATCCATTTAAATGAATCATCTTTGCATGTGGCTTAGTTGGCACTGACAGCCCTGTTTACTGTGCACGGGGTGACCTAAAGACAGGGCTGTAGCGTGAAGAGATGGATGGGAACGAGACTTGAGAGAATGATGTCATGCAGAGAGCTAATAGATGGCAAGGGGGAGGTGCCCACATGTGTCTTCATGTGTTCAGGTCTGGACAGGCCAGTTCTATTATTATGCACTTAGCCGCCATCCCATTGGTTACTAGCCTTTCAACCCAAACACACAGGGCTGTTTCCTCATGTTACATAGGGTGGTGGTAGAAAGGAGCCGGTTAGATTCAGTCCTGTTAAGGAGTGACCAATGAAAAAAGTATCACATTGATTAATCAGCATTGTGTTGTGGGATTTAATCTCGGGTCACCACAGGGCAGGGCTATATGCTAGTCTGCTAGTCTCTTTTGAAGTTTGAAGATGGGATGAGACACAATAAACTGCCAGGGTAAAAATAAATGAAGGAAAACACATTAAATTAAAGATTTAATTTATTGAGAAAATGAAGAAGAAACATCCACAAAGTGGTACTGAGCATCAGATAGACCCATGACCAAAAATAAAATATATAAAATATAAGACCACATATGTAACCTGTCATAAAAAATAAGAATAAAAATGCAATCATAATGCAATAAATAAATTAATTAAAAAATACAGAACATAGAGCAGATCTTAAAGTCTTTGAAAACATTGCTGAAGAACCTTTTTTTGTCACAATCTGTGGTAAAGAAATAACATGCAAATAGGGAGTTACCGAAATATCATAAAAGCTGAAGTCTCATTACCCATCCCTAATATTTGTGGCAGCTGTAATTGTGCAGTCTTACTGCAGGGTGGTTATCATTGCAATTAATGTAAGTTGCCTCATATTAGGTGAATATCAAGTGTTTCAACCATTGTTTTAATCTATTTTTTTTCTGCAAATCAAATAATAACAGTCACACTTTTTTTAAAGTCCAATTCTCACCATTAACAAACCACTAACTATGAGTTTTGCCTCAATTAACTTTTTAATTTGCTGCTTATTAATAGTTAGTAAGGTAGTTGTCAAGTTTATGTATTGGGTAGGATTAGGGATGTAGAATATGGTCATGCAGAATATGTGCTTTATAAGTACTAATAAACAGTCAATATGTTAATAATAGGCATGCTAATAAGCAACTAGTGAATAATGAGAATTGGTCCCTATACTAAAGTATTACCAAAATAATTTATAATAATAGCCTAATAATTTATTACTAAAGTAATACTAATTAAAAACAATACAGATTTACACATGCTTAGAGGATAGTTTTCAATATTTTTCTTTTCTGAGTTGTTTCTGTTTTTGTTAGTATGGAGTGGCATGCAGGCAAAGATGATCTGATGTCTGCTTTAGCAGAACTGATATTTCTCAGCATGTAACTTTCACATTGCCTATAAACGTACCCATCAAGTAGCTCTCCAGTAAAGTGCACACTATGGGTCTAGCACACGCAATATATGCAGTGCTCTTCACTGTACAGTCAAGATGGAGTGGCTTTGGCAGGCAGATGCGAACATGTCACGGTTATTCCGTCTCGGAACGATCTCACACTTACAAATGATCCAACTGTCAGTTCTCACACACTCTCCAGCTCTGGTCTCCTTAGAGACCACTGATCTAATTTGTACTCTCTTCTAGTGTTCACAAACACTGAACCATCTCATCTTACTGGTGTGTGATATGTGCTGAGAATTAGACCACATTTTTGTCACAATTTTGGACATAGTAATATTTATAAGACACATAAAACGATTTGAGAACAATAGAGTTTTGCAGTTTGTGGTTATGGTTGAATTAATTTTCTACCAATACTCAAACCAAGAATAATATCTCAAATCTAAAATTGAGTTCAAACTTTTAAAATGCACAGGAAGCTGATTGTTTAAACAACATAGGCTCATTGAAAACGTATGCCTCTACCTACATTTTTGCAAAACCTTTGCATAAAATTCACTGCTGTTTCTAGTTGAAATGAACACTAGTGTAAGAAAAACACCAACTTTTTTCCTTTTCACACAAATTGTGATTATGGGGGCAGATTATCTATTAATAAATACTTATACCTTGCTGGTTTCTTGCACAGTAGTATGTTACGACCTCGAAATGCTTTTACCACAATGCATAATTTGTAAACTGATACATTTTGTGTCATATAATCTGCTCCATACTGCTCCATAGACATAGTAAACTTGCTTGATAGCCCACCTGGTAAACACTGCACTTGCGATGCAGAGCGCTCTGTTATGCATCCTGTAAAACACAAGTAGTTACGATAAAAGAGTTTAAAGACTCGTAGAACAAGCTAAAATGGCATGGTTACGTCAGCAAATGCGTTTTAATCTCACATTTGTGATGCATAGAAAAACCAACGTGATGAAAGGGTGACAGATTTATGTTCATCTGTTTCGGGTAAAAATTTACATGTTTTTAGCACCACTTACTGGACATTTCACTTTATAGATGTAACTAAAATTGCAAGAAACAACGTAATATCATTTTGCAGAAATGTCATCACAAATGCTATATTTTTATTAATTTACTTGTTGTAAGTTACTTGTTTTATGAACTAGTCTGCTAACATATTTATCAGCAATGTAACATCCTTCCTCTATTTGAAGTTCTCTCACTTGCAAGTCATTGTGCCTCTTTCAGATTTGTTATTTCTAAATGATATATTTATTTTCTTGCTTTAATGATCTGCATACATATTCTGCAAACATTTTGGACCACTCATTGCTGCAGTTCACCGTTCAAAACCACATATTCCAAAGAGACGTAATAATTTCAAACAACGATGATGAGAACAGTGGAAGAGGACGTTGTGAAGTAGAGAAGCACAAACACTTTACATGTCTTCATGTTTTAGAAAGCCCAATATGATTGTGCACCTCATCTAAAATGCAGTGCAGTGTAATGCTCCCGGAATTTCAAGCATGAGAGAAATGAATGCTGATGCATTGGCTGTCTATGCGAGTCGTGCCGTTTCGCTACGACAGCAACAGCATGTGGTCTCACATTGCTTGGCATTTTTCGAAACATTGTTTCTTTCCCGTTGCTGCGCCTGATTACGTCAATTATCCACAGAGAGACTGACCAGTCAGTGATTCAGTTCGGATGGCATTCCCCTATAGTTTGTCCCTCAATGGCATCTCTGTTAAGTCAAGACAGTGACACTGTGGCCCTATGCCTCTATATGCATCACACTTGTGTGTGTGTGTGTGTGTGTGTGTGTGTGTGTGCATGAGGCAGACAGCTGCTGCCACACTTGGAGGGGCCTCTTCAATTTCGTCCCACCCTGTCCCCACTCCCTCTCCCTCCTTATATACAAACACGTTCATTTTACGTACTTCTTCTGGAGCTGAAGGACTTTTCGAGATGTGGACTTGATCTTGAAACTCTGCAGAAGTGTAAGGGACTTTTGCAAAAGGGTCAGTTTGGATGCCTTTAGGATCTAAAGGTGGCTGTTGTTCTTTGGGAAACAGAGCATCTCACGTACAAGCTTGTTCTCAGATTATTCTTCATCTGAGAGTCTTTGGATTTATGTGCTCTTGTGGACTTTCTGACATTAAACAAAATGGGACAGGCACTTACCACAGGTGGCTAAACACTACACTCTCTTTGCCTGTGCTGGATTCAGGAGCTGGGACTCCAGGTAAGATTGATGTATTACAAAACCAGAGCAGGATGGCCGGATTGGTGTCATGTGGGAGTGTTTTTGTCTGAAATGAGGACATCTTACTTTACTGACAAAGGCGAGTGTGTCAGTTAGATACCAGTGTTTTGTGTGTGTGTGTGTGTGTGTGTGTGTGTGTGAGGGAGAGAGAGAGAGAGAGAGACGGAGAGAGTTAGTGCACAAATGAGAGAGTGATGTTTATGGCTCACTCGATTTGGCCACTTTCCTCCAAAATTAAGACATTGCTTCTCTAAAATGAAACAAGTTTGACATTTCGATCCCCTTTAGATTTCTCTATTGCAGCTGCCAAAATCAGAAGCTGCTTAAGTCTATTTTAATATTATTTTTCTCTTGTCTGGACAGAGTACAGTTTACTTTTGTAAGGATTAGTGACAAATATGAGTGTCAAAGATACAAAATAAATAAATAAATGGATAAATAATACCAATAAAAAAAGAAAAGTCATAGAAATGTAATCTTTGCATTCATGTTGATTTCAAATGTAATTAATTTTATAGTTTCAATATTTTTTAATTGAATGACTCTAAAAATGTTGTTAATGTAATTGTTCAGTCAAGATTTCCAATACACCTTAAATACATTTGAGTGCAGACAATCATTATTTAAAAAAAAGAGATTTTTAGAGATTGTACCACTTTAGACACTTTACAACCTGAACTAACTTTGCTATGCTATAAGGAGGTCAAATTTTAAGAGACTTATTGACCTTGACACTCAGTCATGAGGGTCTACAGGGGTCCTCTCTGATATCATTTTCTATTTTTTCCTGCATGTTTCTTTATGATCTTTGCACCAAATGGTTTGGTTGGTTGCATCATGTTGCTTGATTTGGCAGGCAATGTTTATAATGAATATAATAAACCTGTTTCACTATTTTTTTTTTTTTTTTTTTACTTATAAATAACTTAGAAATAATCATTTTACTTAGAAATAATAACAGTAACAACATGCCAAACAACTCAAGGCTTTCATTTCAAGAATTTCATCCTTGTAATGATGAGTTTTTCTTTATTATGATATCAGGACAGCTCTTGACCCGTACACTGATTTTATTAATATCTAAATGAATCTACATTAATTTAACTTAAGAAACATAAAAATGTTCTTGATGTGTGTGTGTGTGTGTGTGTGTGTGTGTGTGTGTATATATATTTAGAAACTGATTTTGGATGAAAAAATTGCATCATGTCATTGACTCTTAAATAGTCATTTATTAATTTATTAAAAATTTCCCTCCCATTCTGTTGATTTAAACTTATCAGCATTCTTCTTGTTTGACGTAAGTTCTCCTGAATGTTCACGGTTCACTGAAGCAGTTCTCTGGGAGATCTTTTGTTCCGTCTGTGTCGTTGTACCCACGTAAACTGATCCGTGTTACAGGTTAGCCAGGGCTCTCTCCTGCCGGTAAACATACACATGCACACACTATCTGTGTAACATGAGCTTCAAATGCTTTGTTTTGAAGCGGCGGGTAGAATCTAAGAGGCCTCTGTGTTGGCTTAACCATAGTAGAGGAACAAAGCTAATGCTGTTAATTGTAATACTTGTTCTGTCACACTCCATCTGACGTGTTTTTACCTCTTATCATTTAATTTTGAGTCTATATTGCAATCAAAATATTCAGCAGAGCAAAATGTTCTGAGACTTTTGAGCTTTCCAAACTTAATATGGGTGACATGATGCTCGGATGATACTTCACTGGGAAATTTAGGTCACATCACACAATTAGGTCTATCATGCTGATCAGTTGTTGAGTGTCATGTTGTGTGTGTGTTTGGTTTGGCATGGCGGGGCTGTTGCCTCTTGTGTTGCCGTGCGGTGGGGTGATATCCAGAGGGCCAGAGCTTGGCTCTCTAACAAAGAGAACCCTGTGGATGGAAAAACAGCTGAGAGGGGGTAAAGTACGGCATTGTTAATCCCCTCCAAACCTGATGGTAAAAAATAAACAACAACACAGATTGAGATTACTGGCAATCTGGCGGTTTAATGACAGAAGCCTGTGATCTTTTCCTCAGGGTTAATTTCCTAATCTTGTTTAAGACTAAGTGGTCTGTTGAAGTTTAAAGGCAAATCTAAGCAAAACTTTTTTTTCCCCTAGTTGGAACTTCGCCTTGTAACATATTAGCTGTATTATATTGCATATCTACTAGGGCTGTGCACAAGTAACCAACTAATCGAGTACTCATTCTCCACCAACTAATTGATTAAGTTACTAGTTAAAACTATTCAAATCATTTTTAAATAATGTTTTGTAAATAATTCAATGTACTCTCACACCAACTGACATGTGATGCCTTTTTTATTTTAATTGTTTTCTTTTTATATTATGAATATATTATACATATTAAAAAAGCTATTTACACTGAACAAAATTATAAACGCAACACTTTTGTTTTTGCCCCCATTTTTCATGAGCTGAACTCAAAGATCTAAGACTTTTTCTATGTACACAAAAGGCCTATTTCTCTCAAATATTGTTCACAAATCTGTCTAAATCTGTGTTGGTGAGCACTTCTCCTTTGCCGAGATAATCCATTTCCACCTCATCATGTGGATATCAAGATGCTGATTAGACAGCATGATTATTGCACAGGTGTGCCTTAGGCTAGCCACAATAAAAGGCCACTCTAAGGCCACTCTAAAATGTGCAGTTTTATCACACAGCACAATGCCACAGATGTCTCAAGTTTTGAGGGAGCGTGCAATTGGCATACTGACTACAGGAATGTCCACCAGAGCTGTTGCCCGTGAATTGAATGTTCCTTTCTCTACCATAAGCCGTCTCCAAAGGCGTTTCAGAGAATTTGGCAGTACATCCAACCGGCCTCACAACCGCAGACCACGTGTAACCACACCAGCCCAGGACCTCCACATCCAACATCTTCACCTCCAAGATCGTCTGAGACCAGCCACCCGGACAGCTGCTGCAACAATCGGTTTGCATAACCAAAGAATTTCTGCACAAACTGTCAGAAACAGTCTGTAAGGTCTGTTTTGGGTTTTGGTTCATGTTCTTGTTTTCATGTCTTTTATTTTGAAGTTCTGTTATGGTTCCTGTTTGTGTCATGCTTCCCTTGCCCTCATGTCTCTTTGCTATTGGTTCCCTTGTTCAATGTGTCATGTTCTGATTGGTTGTCATAGTCATGTGTCCTGTTTCCCATTGGTTGTTTCATGTCATGTGACCCTCATAGTTTTCTTTAAGTTGCCATGTTATTGCCTTGTTGCCTTGTCGTGTATTAACGTTGTAACCCGCTGTCGGTGAGTCTAGTTTGTTCATGCCACGTCTGTTTCATGCCATGCCAAGTCTGTTTCATGTCAAGCCTGTTCATGTCAAGTCAAGTCTGTTTCAAGTCAAGTCTTCGTTTGGATTATGTTTGTACTTTGGATTTCACGTTGTAAATAAACTGCACTTGGGTTCATCACTACACTCGCCTCCAGTGGACTCCTCGTTACACAGTCTCAGGGAAGCTCATCTGCATGCTCAAACTGCACATTTTAGAGTGGCCTTTTATTGTGGCCAGCCTAAGGCACACCTGTGCAATAATCATGCTGTCTAATCAGCATCTTGATATGCCACACCGGTGAGGTGGATGGATTATCTCGGCAAAGGAGAAGTGCTCACTAACACAGATTTAGACAGATTTGTGAACAATATTTGAGAGAAATAGGCCTTTTGTGTACATAGAAAAAGTCTTAGATCTTTGAGTTCAGCTCATGAAAAATGGGGGCAAAAACAAAAGCGTTGCGTTTATAATTTTGTTCAGTGTATAATTAAAACATTAAAAAAATCAAGATTTAAAAAATAAATTACATTTATCATGTTAATATATTTAAATCTTTATTTGTGAATATTTTTAGCTTATGTGAGCTTGTGTTGAAATTTAATATCTGTGAAATATACAAATATACAAAATATGAATATCTCATACATTTCATAGTTTAATTAGAGTACTCAATTACTCAGTTTTATTTGACTGAAAGTACTTGACTAAAATTGCTCAAAAATGCTTAATTCAAGAGTATTATTTCAATGATAACTAAGGTATAAGTTTAGTTTAGGGACCAATTCTCACTATTAACTAGTTGCTTATTAGCATGCATATTACTAGCATATTGGCTGTTTATTAGTACTTATACAGCACATTTAAATGCCTACCCCATACCCAAAATGAACAACTACCTATTAATAAGCAGCAAATTAGGAATTTATTGATGCAAAAGTCAAAGTTAGTAGTTAGTTAATATAGTGAGAATTGGTCCTTAAAATAAAGTGTGACCATAAAGAATAGTAACAATAACTTTCAGGTTGACAGTAATGCCATACAGTATTATTTATCCAGTTTACATCTTTTTATAAATGGATGTGTTTTTCTCTCCATTTGATGAATTTATTATTTCATTCTTATGATGCTTTTCATTTTCACATAACCCTGCCCTCTTTTATTTTGTCTCCACCATGTTTTAATCCATCCATCTGATAGGTTCACATAGTTTTCTAAGAGTTGAACTGCTGCCCCCTTCACTTTGTCATGATCCATGACATTTTGAACTCTGCTTTTTATACAAAACCAGCATTTCCATTTCCCTCTATTTTAAATGGGAAAAGCATGCATAATCAAGCTGTAATTGTCAGTTACCTCTTTTAGCTTGAGTGCTTCGCAGGCTTTTGGTTGGTGTTAAATTAAAATCTGCCTACAGAGGGTTTAGCCAGTATCTCCAAACAGATTTTGGGTGGAGTTTTGCCAGAGTGATCCCACAGTGTCCACTGCATGCAGCTGGATCAATAGGATCAGGTGTCACAAAAACACCTGCAATGACTTTTGTAGGACTGAAACATTTCACAATGCTTTTCCTACAGTTAGTCAATGTTGATTGAGCAGCATGAATATTCCACAGAGGTCAGTCTGATGAACTATTTGTAGGCTGTCTAAAGTCCATCCAATAGATTTGTTTGATACATGCGGAGATGGTATGAGGACCACTCGTATGAAAAAGAGTGGGAGAAATTGCAATGGTCAGTACGGCTGCTAAAAATGGAAGACTTGCCTTCTATTTCCTTTTTGATTTACATCATGCGTTTAGCAGACTCTTTTATCCAAAACTTTGTCAAGATGGCCATCAATGAAACTGACTTGCCTCAATGGTACATATTATCAAAATTGGTCAAGAGAATCATTCAATAAGTGGTTTCTTCATTAGTTATGTGACTCTTTAAATGTGTTGTAGTACATAAATCAAGTGGTTCTCTTGTCTCTTTTCAGGCATGGAAGAAGCGATGGTTTGTTCTGCGCAGTGGGAGGCTGACAGGAGACCCAGATGTGCTGGAGTATTACAAGAATGACCATGCCAAGAAGCCCATCCGCGTGATCGATCTGAACCTGTGCGAGCAGGTGGACGCCGGTCTCACATTCAACAAGAAGGACCTGGAGCACAGCTTCATCTTTGACATCAAGACTATCGACCGGATCTTTTACCTGGTGGCAGACACTGAAGAGGAGATGAACAAGTGGGTGCGCTGCATCTGTGATATCTGTGGCTTCAACCCCACCGATACAGAAGGTAAATCATGTCACATGCAAATACACACCAAGGGATTTAATGATTATGATTTTAAACGGTTTCATTAAACAGTTCTTTAGTACCTTTGAGGAAGATATCTGATGGGAAAAGAAATCCAATTTCACTCCAAATAATGGAACAATAAATATATTTTTTTTGTCATTTTTTTGGTTTACAAAAAATTGTCAGTTATGATCAAAGTAGTAAGTAGTGCATCCTTGCTGAATTAAAGTACTATATTTTAAAATGTAAGTATTTTACTGACAAATTTGTGGCTTGGATTCTTGCACTCCCAGGCCCTGCAGGCATAATGGTCATTCACTGTAATGCAGATACTAGATCAAAGTGGCAAAGCCCAAAGTGTCCCCCTAAGACTAATTGTGGCACCTCAGGGTCTCCATCAGCTCAGCAGTATTGATCTCAGATGCTGTCAGCTCACTGTGGCCTTCTTTAAAATGGTTGTGAAGTCCTGAAGCTTGTGAATACTGCTGTGGTAAATGATGCTCATGTTGGTTTCTAATGAGGAAGTGCTTGTGTTTGAGCTACGGCTTTGGAAAATGCTTGTGGTTGTACATCTTGCCTTCACCGTTTTGTGAACTTTTGCTACCTTGTAGCAAAGATAAAGTCGAGGAAAGGCAGGAAATATAGGAGAGAAGGAGGTGGGAGAAGGGGTGTAACAAAAATTGAGGGGGAAATCCAAAAAAAAAGCTTTTTTTTTTTTTTTTTTTTTTTTTTGGTTTTATTAAACACTGTTTTAGTGAGTATGACTGTTAGAGCTGTTGTAAATTAGCTGTTGTAAGTGAGGGAAGATATTTGAAGTGCTTCTACATTTAGATGCAAAATATTAGCAAAATTTATATTTTAGTCAGAATTACTGCGCTTTCATTCTATTTTGTTCCATCTGTTTGATGCATAATTTAGGAGATGTGCTTTCTGTCAGGATAAGCCATTGTGCAAAATGGAAATACTTTTGTTATATATAATATTTATAATAGTTTTATTACTTTTGGGGGGTATTACTTAAATTCCTTCACTTCCTTGTTATCCTTTTATCTATCTATTCTATTTTATGGCTCTGCATTGCAGACTGCCTGCTTTTCACTTCTTTTATATGCAAGTCAACAAAATATGTTTGCTACTACATTTAAATTAAAGCATAATGTGTGAATATTAATTTGGTCATGCATGCTTTGTCTGGTAACTACTGCGAGCGTCCAGTCGTGTAACTGAATATTCATGAGCTACTTTTCAACTTGATAACTAATTAGTTAAAAAGTTAAGCCTTCTGGGAGAACATCACGTAGTAATTCATATTCATGATCAATGCCTCTGCAGTAATTGGCTAAAGGTATAAGACCAAAATAATACATGAAGTTAAGCATTTTAAATTTCAACTTTCTTCCAATTTTAGTAAAGTGTATTCAATAGCATATTCATTTTTAAAAAAGGTTTATAGAATGAAAAGTTTACAAAAATGAAGTCTGAGTACTACTACTGAATATGGTATTGTCATCTCTAATGTTGAATTGTCACATTGTCATTCACTTTTTTTCTGTATTGGTATTGCATTATATCAAAAAAGGACCAAACAGTTTTAAACTGTTAATTTGTCTATTTTGAGACAGATAGAAGCCTGCCATTATTAGCCACCAACACTAAACGGGGTACTGAGAATGCAAATATGTAGGGGGGGATTTTCCAAGGCTTGGATGATTCAGCAGCAAGCCTGACAAACAAGAGCGGGGAGGGTAGAAGAATGAGGGAAGGAGGAAAATGGGAAAAAAAGTGAAGAGACCGAAAGAGACAAAGTGGCCCTGACAGCCTTGAGCTGCCTGCACTTAGAGAGAGTCAAATGCACCCAGTGAGTGAGTGGGTGTGTGTGGGTGTCAATGTGTGTGCGCACAAGTGATGTGTGTGTGCGTTTTACTGAATAACTGAAAGCAGAGTTTGAAGAGAGACTTGTACAAAAACACGCGCAACCACCCCGTTAGCCGCACTCCACTGACCTTGAGAGTAGGCTGTTCAAAGAGAGATGGAAATAAAAATAAAAAGTCAGAGATAAAGAAAAGCTCTTTTAAAAGAACATAGACAAAAAGCTTTACAAGCTGTCCTAGATGCCACATAAAAACCGGGACTCCGTCATGGATTAGTGGCACTTTCATTAGCGTCTTGTGTTCAGGGTTTCTTTCTACACAATTTTGTACTTTCACATGGAATGTGTAGGATGGTGGCCTTAACCTTGATCAGTCCCTTTACAAAAACAAATATTTAATTCTCCCTCAGAATAACATGGTCATCGCTGCCCTCGATTAGAATTTGTCTTCAAAATATCTGGATAGCTGAACATAATTTCAGTCAATTTATTGTAAAATGTGGCTATACAATGCAAACTTAAACATCCTGCAAAAAAAAGGGAGTTTTGTTGTTTTTAACCCATATATATATTAGCTTTAAAGCTAATAACTGTTGGTGTACTCCTAAAAACTGACAAAATTAGCCTTGAGTAGATGTACACGTTTTGAAATTGACAGTCTTTCTCTTTTGGGAACATACAAATATTCACAAGCCATCCTGCACTCTCAATGAATTTGTCCAATCAGCTGTTTCTTCTCTCAATAACACCTGTAGAACTTGGGCACAATTGTGAATAAAGAATGTGTTTTTCCCTGTGTTTTTATTCGGGTGCTATAAATTAAATTGATGTATCTCATAATTACAATCTTGCCAAAATGACTTGAATGCACCCTTTAATATGTCACACATAATCATTAAAGTTTCAGTAGGCAGTACATCAACATAGGAAGGAAAACTGCACTCGTCAAACAATTTCATGGAGTCTTTGAACCCTTTTGGTTGCATACAGCATCTAGCCTGTTGTGTCACCAACTTTTAGCTTTAAAAGCAATGGAAAAAAATGTGTTAATAATAATATAATATATATTTATATTCTCAATTTCATTTGATCAATTCAAACTTCTTTTTCCCCTCAGTTCACTTACCAGAAGTCAGCCTGCGGAGAGGCTTTCACAATGTTAATTTGTTTTGTACAGGGATGGTTTCGGTAAAAGCTTTTGATTAAAAAAAAAATGCTGCCCTGAGCCTGATCTGATCTTAAGTGTATCTTAAAGATTATGATCTCATAAAGTGTGAAGCTCAGTGATAATCTCTCCTATCTTCTTCTTTCTACAGACTCCTCAAAGATCTCTCACCAAGTAAATGTGCCAGGGGGTCTGGTGGTGGATATGGCCCCTAGTGGAGGGCCAGGAGGTGCCTTGGGGGCTTCTGCACTGGCCAACCTGCCTCCTCCCTACCAGCCTGTCAGCATCAGACCCTTGGGGTCCTCCTCCAGTCTGGATGAGCCACAGGACTACCTTTGGCTGCTCAACTGTGAGAGCAAGAAACCTGAGCCTAACAGGTAAGACACAATGTCTGGGGTATGTGTACATTGGCTATTTTAGAACATGGCTCACCCAATGTTTTGTAATGTAGGCCTGTTACTGTTTTGAGTCTGTTGTTTTCAAATCAGCTGTTATATAATGTGATACCGCCCACTCTTGCTAAGAGGCTTCAGGACATTCAGGTGCTATGAGTGAAGACCTGGATAAATAGGGCTCATTGTATGTATTTGTGTGTGTGGTGTAGTCCAGTGGTTCCTCTTGCTCTAGGAGAGGAGGAGCAGGAATACCTGCTTCTGGAGGAGTGTGAGAGCAGGAGCGCTCCTCCTGACTGTCAGTGAGTGAAGAGCATCAGTGTGAAGAATACAATACTAAACAACGCACACACATATGGCCAACAGCCAAATACTGTTATTTTTACCTGAAAATCTGCACACTTCTTATAATAACTTACTAAAATACATATTCTACTGAGATTTGACTAAAATGGATTGGTATGTTTTCTTGCCTTAATTGCTTAAAGAATTAGTTCACTTCCAGAATAAAAACTTCCTGATAATTTACTCACCCCCATGTCATCCATGATGTTTGTGTCTGTCTTTCTTCAGTCTAAAAGAAATTAAGAAAACATTCCAGGATTTTTCTCCATATAGTGGACTTCAATGGGACCCAACGGATGAAGGTCCAAATTGCAGTTTCAGTGCAGCTTTAAAGGGGGGCTCTACACGATCCCAGCTGAGGAATAAGGGTCTTTTCTAGCGAAATGATCATTTCCATACTTTCCATACTTTTTAACCACAAAATTTACATACATTTTAACCACAAATGCTCGTTTTGCACTAGCTCTGCAGTGCGCGTCTGCAACACATTACGTAATCATGTTGGAAAGGTAACGTGTGGTTAGTTCTTCATCTGTGTACTTCGTTTCAAAAAGGTATGGTTGGGCAAAAATTCAAATTTTCTTCTCCAACTTCAAAATCGTCTCACATTGTGTTTTACCTTTTTTTTGTAAGGGCTGTTTGACTTTGCACGTTCACTTTGTAAACACTGGGTCAGTACTTCGGCCTACGTCAGGAGGGACCTTTCCAACGTGACTACATAATGCAAGTAGAGCTATTGAAAGACCAGCATTTGTAGTTAAAGTATATACTTTTTTTTATTTTAAGAAAACGACAGATTATTTCACTAGATAAGACGCTTATTCCTCGGCTGGGATCGTGTAGAGCTCTTTGAAGCTGCATTAAAGCTGCAATTTGGACCTTCAACCCGTTAGCCACCATTGAAGTCCACTATATGTAGAAAAATCCTGGAATGTTTTCCTCAAAAACCTTAATTACTTTTCGACTGAAGAAAGAAAGACATGAACATCTTGGATGCCATGGGGGTGAGTAAATTATAAGGAAATTTTTATTCTGGAAGTGGACTAATCCTTTAAAAGAGTGTATGCATAGTTTGAGGTAGGACTTGTGTGAAAGATGACGTGCATGGTTGTGTTTGGCACTAACCTTGCCAGTTCTAGTTCTACAGCAAGAAGCTTATTACACAGCTTTCTGGAATACTTCTTAACATTTGCTTATTCGTTGCCTTCTATAGTCAAATATTGTGTAAAGATCGTTAAACTATATTTGACCATTGTCCCTGGCAAGCAATCTCCTGAACTCTACTAGTAATGTGCCCCATTAAACTAGGAGAGTGTTGTCTCATTTTTCTATCACAATTATTCTATCAAATCACCATTTTATGTCCTTTCATTTGTAAAGATGCATTCAGTAATTAGTATAGTTAGCATATGATTACGATCGCACAATGGGGTTAGTCGATGCATTGCCATCTGTCTCTGAGTTTTATGTAAATTACACTGATACTACGGATGTTTAGAGAGTGGTATACACAGTTATTAAATCTTTTACCTCTCTTCAACAAAAAGAAGAAACTTGGGCATCCCTACTTAGCATTTTCCCTATTGTTAAGTCTTTCCAATGCCTTACCAACACTCATTTTTTGTCTTTGTCAATCCTTCTGGTTTAAAGGTACAATATGTAAGATTTCGCCACTAGAGGTTGCATGTTCAAAACAATAACAAAGGCGAAGCTTGATGACGCTGTGAAGACGGGTGGAATGATGGGAGATGTCGTTTTCTAACACCGTCTCATCCCAACTCGTCACATATTGACGCTTGGTTTTGGCGTCGCTTTTTGACGCTCAAGGTACCCCTTTAGCGTCACTTTTCGACGTGAAGGGTCCTCCATTGTTTTAAATAGGAAACACTTAGCGTCGATATTTTGCCTCGGAAGACTTGGAATATTAATAATTTTTAAATAAATTATGACAGTAGTTGTATCTGCCTGCTATATCTTGTGTTTTGTTGACAGATGGTAGGTTTAGGGGCAGGGGTTGGGTTATGTGCTCATAAATGTGTAAATAAAGTAATATAAATAAAACTGTTTTGATTGTTTACATTGAAAAATCACACCCCTACATATATGCAATAATGGCAACGTTATTATGACGATAAAAGTTTCCTATTTAAAACAATGGAGGACCCTTCACGTCGAAAAGTGACGCTAAAGGGGTACCTTGAGCGTCAAAAAGCGACGCCAAAACCAAGCGTTAATATGTGACGAGTTGGGATGAGACTGCGTTGCGTTTTCACAATAATAAAAAAAAAATGTCGTTTTCACTATTAATTATGTATGGAATTCACAAATCATGTTCACAGTTGAGGTAATGAATTACCTGTACCTTCCACAGTTATTCAAACAGCGAATAAATTATACAGAGAAAGCGAGCAAAGAACATTTACATTGTAAAAAACATGACTGATTTCAGTATAGATTAAGCACTTTCAAAAAAAAACTCCCTTTGCAATCAGTAAAGCTGTCTATACACTGATGAATGAATTGCTTGCTTACATCATTCATACATCTGCACTTGTTTATGATGAGAGAATTCACGAGCTGAATTCAGTCACGAAACTGCACTGTTTCAGCGATGACTCATCTGAACGCCTCTGATTGGCCAATGCATTCATAAGCTCAACAGACTCGTGTGTGATTGGTTATAATGTGCAACACTGTAAAAATGTGGAAAAAGAGTCATGATGAAACATTGAGCAGATATAAATTTAATGCTGCAGTCAACACTTATCATTTCAGCCGTAATGGATTTACTTCTATGCAGCGGCATTTTTGTCCACGTTTGTAGATTGTGCAAGGGAAAACCGAGGATAGCGGGGATATTACGTCATTGATAGGCGACCACGACCATGGAGGTACAGGGACGAGTAAATTTTTTAAACTGGAATTTCTCTAAATTTACAAATCTTTGGGAAATTTTGGAATAGCGTAAGTACACAACTGCATGAAATATATAACACTGTGCAAGTGGTTTTGGGACATTTTATTACAAAAATCTTACATATTGTACCTTTAACACCTTTTCTTATTTGTTCCTGTCCAGTTTTTTGTAGAAAACTATTATGACTACAGATGACTCTTTACAAAAGCACAATTTATTTCTTAATGTGAAAAACTTCTCAACTTTGCACCAAACTACTGAACGCATCTTTAATTGCCAAGTTGCTGTGTAATAACCGGGATAATATAGTTGGCTGGTCAATATTGCAAAATAAACCACTTCAGGATTCAGTTATTATGCAATAATGACCAACTGACTCGACATTATGTTTTACATGCCAGTTAATTAAAAATACAAAGACTAATTCGTATTGCGATTTTCATAATTATGAAAGTTATTTAGCAGGCAGCATGTGTTTGAAGGGGTGTTTTCGTCTTTGTATTGATGAGGAGTAAGTTTGTTTATATATATTTAGTTGGCATTTTTTTGAGTTACTTAACTGATAATATGTATCTCACGCATGGGCTTCTTTACAGGGCCCATGGCGAATGCTCCAAGTCTACCTCCTCCGAACCCGACTGTAATGACAACCTCCCCTCCCACCACACGCCCACCTCCTCCTCCTCCAAGCACGCCTCGGTCAATGGTTTCTTTCCTACCCAGCATGCCGCTGGGCTCTATGATTCTCCTCCTTCGCGCGGGCAGTCGTTGTCGGCGGACTCGCAGGGCCTTTACCACCTGCCCCGAAGTTACTCTCAGGACACTGTGCTGCTGCCGAAGTCGGCGTCCTCCCCTCCTGCTCCAGACGGTGAGCCCGGTGAACTCTATGTCTTTAACACGCCTGGTCGTAAACCCTCTTTAGAGGCCCAGTTGAGGAACTTGTCAGTTAGTTATGATATTCCGCCTACACCTGGAAGTAACTGCACCTACCAGTTTCCCCGTACAGCTGGGGTGGAGGCTGTTTCAGGAGCCACAGATGTGGTACCACCCCCTCGTCCGCCTAAGCCTTTACTAACCACGGGATCCATCCCACCTGAACGCTCACCCACGGACACGTATGTGGTGCCACGGTCAGTGTCTGAGACTGATGGGAATTACTGCGTGCCATCTAGTACAGGAGGGAACAAAGCACTAAGGAGCAACACCATTGGTACAGTGGATTCTTCACGTCTGCGTAAAGGTAGGAGGATATCAGTTATCTCCGTCACCTGTGCTATTTCACCATCATTATGAAAGCAGAAGTTCAGTAAAAATACTCTGTGCACTGCCTTTGCCTTTGGAAAGGATGGTCTTCAATACCATTTGTCTACTGCAAGTCAGTTAACGTCACACACACATAAATATATATTATACAGCACAACTGTTATTAACATTGATAAAAAGAAATGTTTCGGTCACACTTTATTTTAAGGTCCAATTCTCGCTATTAACAAACCATTAACTATGACTTTTGCCTCAATAAACTTCTAATTTGCTGCTTATTAATA
>JAFVLL020018763.1:0-22326 GCA_021397915.2 Tor tambroides
GTCGCAGTGTCTGTGTGTGAGCAAAGAAAACAATCAGTATAAATATAACGATCAGTATAGGCCTACTAAACATCGCACATCCTGCGATGTGACTACCGCGGATGCGCACATCGCGATATCGATGCTGAAACGATATATCGTGCAGCCCTACTGTCAATCAATTACAAACACAAATCAAATTAAATACATGCTGATCATTTGAAGCCATTATGATGTCAAGCATTGTAAAGCATGAATATACACTATAAAAAGTAGCTTTAAATGTCAATACTTTGTTTGCTTTATTTACATATTATTGAAAAAAAACAAAAGATCCTGTGCAATGTATTAAATTAATGTTTAACTGCCCTAAAATAATATAATTTTCTGAAAAAGATATATTAAGAATATAAAATACAAATTTTATACATGACATCAAAGTGCATTTAGTTGGTGTTAGTCAATTAAATTAAAGCAATGCCACTAATTTCTGAGACAAATGAGGATGCAATCTCACTTACCACAGTTCATTTCATCACTGAAGTCATTGCAGTCAGGCCGTTTGTCACACACATACTCCCGAGGGATACACGCCAGCCCATCCTGACATCTGAACTCGCCAGACAAGCATTCTCTGGGAACGGGAATCACTGAGGTGGCAGAGACAGACATATAAAATTCTGTGATGCATTGAAAGCAATGCAATGCAGGGAACCAAGAAAAACTGTACATGATGCTTTGTTGAAAGATGTTTCAGTGATTCAATGCAAGCCTATCACTGCCTTGCCATGCTAGACCTGCCATTTCAAGAGGATAGGCTTTGTTCACACGGGCAGCGAAAATCCACTTTTCCTACATAAAATCTGACTCTGAATAGCCAAAAAAATTCATATTTGTCTTGAATTCCACTTAAAGTCTGTGTTTTTTTAGTTTGTTTTTGTAATGCAGTCTGAAGGTCAGGTCAGTTCTGAAGTTTTTTTTTTTTTGCAAAATGTAGACAGCCAGTCCTGAAGATCGGATTTGAAAATCAAATCAGATTTATGTGCAGTGTGAACAAAGCCAAAGTGCAAAAGTGTATAATGTTCATCTTTTCTGTTCAGTCTTGAATTCTCTTATCCGGTACCTTAATCTGAAAGTAAAAAATATGGAAAGATTGGACGGCAAAAATTCAATTCCAACACATATGAAAAACAAAACTAAATACTGCAAACACAAACACGTTAGATTGTCTGAAAACGATACTTCAAGAGGTGCATTCCTGACATCAGCTTCACTTCAAATCAATGACAAGCCATGCAAAGCCTTTTGTTCTTCTCGTCATACTCAGGTCTTCATCAGAAGGAACACATGCATAAAGGTTTCATTCTTTATCCAGCCACTACATGTGCTGAGAATTCCTTCAGTTCTCGTAAGTGAACAAGACTGGACTGGGTTCTAATGCACTATTGTCTCCATGCAGCAGACCTGGTTGAGGACAAACCTGGCACAACGATGGGCTCCACAGGAGGGGGAGTATCAGCTATGAACCAGACCATAACCAGACAACATTATCTAAACTACATTTTTGAATGATGAGTTCCACACAGAACTACAAGAATTGATAGTTATATAAACCATAAAGTGCTAAACACAAGGGTATTTTACAATAATTAAATTTGACAGTTGAAAATTTTACTCATCAAAATGATTATTATTGTTGTTATTATTGTTTATTATTTTTTTAATGCCAATGCCATCTTCATAGTGAGAACAAAGTGAATAACAGGAGTCATACGAAAGCTACACAAGACATTTAAGATAAAAAACTTCTAAAATACCTTCAGGTGATACTTTTTTATATATATATAAGTTAAATACATATCTCTGAATAAAAAGTGAAAGTGAAAGTGTATTTTAGAAAAATGTTGTGTATTAACATTTAAAACAGTACAGTCCAGTAAAATATGTTTAACAGTGTTATGAAGACATGACGGTGGTTCTTCACCTTTCAATAAATAAGGTATGAATTCTGAATAATCTAAACAGTACCTAGCAAAAAGGAACATGATCATACATAGATTTGAAATGACTTATTCTAGAATTTATTTTATGAAACTTATTTCTGTAGCATTTATCCCATTTCCTCTGCCAACTGTTATTAATATAACAGTTTATTACTGGTATAAGTTCACTGATGATGATGATGATGATTATTATCATTATAAATTGTGTTCATTTCACATAATATTCTGCAATTTATGAGACTGCAAATATAGTGTCTGTTATATTGTGATTCTGATATCACAATATAACAACGATATATCCTTATATCATGACATTGCATAATTTAGTAAGGAATCATTGTTTAATCACTATTAACACTATAACGTTTAAAAAAACTGAACATACCTTCTCCAAGCCGTCTGAATTGGAAACCTATTACTGAGGTATCGTAAGAGGCAATGGTGCCCTCTTTAACTACTGAGAACAGGACACCTCTGATCTGTGTTTCATTAAAGTTATTATCTGAGCCGACATCCAGCTCCACAAACACATCTTTGCCAATTTTCCTGCAAATGTACACAAAGCACAGTTAATCAAAACAACAGTCCAAACAAACAAACCACATAAACCAACTTAAGATGGTTTGTTGGTATCCCAGTCTGGTCAGGCTGGTCTGTTTGCTGTTTAACGGAGGGTTTGGACACCAGCATGGCCAGGCTTGGAGACCAGCTGGTTTAAGATGATTTTAAGCAGAGTGATCATTGTAAGTCTCATAATGCAAAAAAAGAACTTGAGTATTTGACTATTTGAAATGAATTCCCTAATGACTGTAAAGTAAACTGACTATATTTATACATTGGAGGATGCACCATTACATTAGTGTTTGAAACTGAAAATGGTGTTTACTTAATGAGAACCACATTGACAGTCTGCTGTCCTGATATCTTGTTGTAGTCAGACTCAAGCTGTGGAGAAAAGAAACACCATTAATCACCACATACTGGCCTTGCCTTACAAAGTACTTTAGTCTCTGTGTACTACATTCTAGTTTTCCAGCTAAATACTGATTTAGCCTAAACATTAACACAACAGTACAGACAAAAATCAGAGGAAAGGCATGTGATCAATAATATGACCCAATACGCAGGTGGAGTATTATTGTGAAAACTCTGTTGATGGTATTTCTTAAGCTCACAGTCCTTGAGTAAACGCACATACCGTATCGACGACAGCAGATGATATCTCTACAAAAGCAGGAGAGTAGATGTCATCAAGTTCAGGCCCATACTGGAATGAGTTTGTGAAGTTCACCAGTGCCCGATAGTAAACTAGAAACAAGATGAAGGCCATCAGACTCATGATAACAGCACCAGAGAATAATCATTATAGTCATTTACACCAGTTAGCACTATTAAGCAAGATATTTGTCTCTATAAAAATATCTGCCGATAACATTTCACTTGACAAGCACAAATATACAAACTACACACAAATCAATATTACTGTCAATTTACTACAATATTTTATAAATTCTAATTTTGTATATTTTATAGATTAAACATTATATATAAATTAATAACATTAATTTTATTCTTTAATCTTATTATACAAAAGTTAGTTCTAAGGATGCAATGATATTAAAATGATAAAAGAAAGTTGATTATTATTTTCATGCTATGGCTAATAAATAAATATATGGACTATAAACACCCAATATTAACATTCTTTACCGTTTTGTCTAAATATATGTAAAAGCACTAAAAATTAAAATAAATCATTTTAAATTCACTACAAATGAATTTAGGCTTCACAACATTATAAATGTACATTATAAAAATGGATATTCATTTTGAAATTTTTACATTTAACAGCATTATTAAATTATTAGTGTTCTATGTATATATCGGATATATCCAAAACTGATTAAAACTGATAAATTAAAAAATAATAATAATCACCAATGTATAGTACTAGTATAGAAAATGTGCAGTTCATGATGTTAACTCCTAAAAACCAGCCTATTTGCTGGTTTTACATTTTTTGGCCACTTTTCAGCCTGGAAGACCAGCTGGCTGATCATCTAAATCAGCTGAGCAGGATATTGGCCAGGATGGGAGACCAGAAAGACCAGCCTAAACAAACTAAAACCTAAAAAAGGACACGAATAAACACGTAGGTGAACAACAAAATCAAACAATTTATCGGGTGGAGGCACATGTACAGTAAAGATGAATTGGGTCATAAAAAGGTCAATAATCATTGAAAAAGTACAGCACTACAAAATCCATTCAGAAAAGGTTTCAGCATCGACAGCGCCAATTCTTCTGCAAAAGCTACCGTTCAATAACAAAAACAAATACATGCTATTAGCTTATGCCCACGGCCTCACAGTACATCAACCTTTAAAAAGCTCCAGCCCTTTTACTGCCCTCCCGGCAGCTCGCCTGGGTGGGTTTACCCGATTTCAGTTTGTCAAACTGAATTGAGAAAGGAAGTCAATATTTGTGCTCTTTCTTGCAGTTAGCTGCCACTCGCCACAGTTCTCCAGCAGAGTCGTGTTTAATGTGATGCAGCTTATATACACAGTCACATATATCCCGAACAGACTCTTCTGACCTTTTACTCCTCTTAATGCCTTTATAGATTTATTCCAATTGATAAAATATCACCGAGATTAATTAACTTGCTTTTCACACCATCTGGACACCTGCTGTCACAGTCCGGTCAAATGTATTTGCCGTGCACACATGGTTTATTGGAAATTAGCACTTACTGCTGACAGAATTTGGGAAAGAATGTGGTCCAGAGCTCAATCTTTTCTAATTGCGCAATACATTGATACACGGCCGCCTGCTTCTTTAACGGCAACCTCCACTCCTGCTCTCATTACCACGAAAAAAAGTTAACTTTGGTCATTAAGGGACAGAGAGGGATGGAAACAAAGTAAGAGTGTCAGAAGGTCTTGACTGACTGCCTTTGTCCAGGCTGTAATAGTCTGGCCACGGTGACGTAACAGAAGAAAGGAAACATCAAAAAGTCCCGTCAAAGTGTTGGCACTGACCCGTGATTAATCGAATTGCTTGTGTGGGCACACTGTAAAAGCATCAGCCTCTCTTTTTCGACGGCTCAGCCTGCCCAGCGCCCGTAATCTCATCTCGGTAGTTCTCACTAATAAGGCTGCAACTCAGAAAACCACATTCTCACTCTAAAACGGGGCAAAGCCCCATTCAGTCTTTCCATTTAGGAAATCCCCAGTCAAATGCCAGCAAGGGCATTGAAACCGCATTCGGACAAGGGAAAAGACATTGAAACAGAAGCGTTCCAAATGCTTAATTCATAAACTCTTCTCTCTATACAACAGCATAACTTTGGCAGCTTTGTGGGCCGAGCCCTCGACGGGACACACGGAGGCCTGTGCGGAAGACAAAGAGCTGATTGAGCCAATGCGGCCTGTCTGGCCTTTAAAGCATGAGTCTTTCAACTCGACCTTCATTCCCTTCTCTCCTCCTCCTCCTCCCTCCAAGAAGCCTTCAGACTGAATCAAACACTCAACGCAGTCTTCTTGTCTTATTTTGCAGCTCTGTGGAATGCACTTGGATGGGGATTTGCTGATTTTTCACCAGGCTATTCTCAGATGCAGACCATCCAAATGTCAAATGTGCATTTGCGAGAGGAAAACCTCCATCCATCATAATGCCACAAAGCCAGCTGGCAGGGCATCTTGTTGTCGTTCTGGTACTAAACAGAATTTCACATTCCAAGCATGGCAATGCGTAACCGGTTTAGCTCGTGTTTACTGCTCTGAGATCGTACAAGCAAATGTGTGAATGCATAAATTAGAGTGTAGAAGTGAAAATTAATGCGGGGCAGCCAACAAAAGACAGGAAACTATGCCAACCTTTGTGACAAAAGTAAAAGTTTTCAGGTATTTCTGCTGTAATAATGGCAAAAAATTCTGGTTTTCTTAACAGAATCTGGATGTACAGGTATTGATATACCAAATTGGTCCCACTTTATATTAGGTGGCCTTAACTACATTTACATTTAGTAGACGCTTTTATCGAAAGCGACTTACAAATGAGGACAATGGAATCAACAAAAGAGTACATAGTAGTTAGTGCCACTTAATATAAAGTGCGACCATTAAATTAGTTAACAACTCATTTTGTGATTCCAAAAGTTTCAAAAACTATATATTCTTGAATTAAAATCAAGAGTTATTGAGGGTAGAGATGAACTATAATTTAGGTTTACATCTTGATTTTAGATTATTTTAATATATTAATATAGTTTTTTTAATTTATTTATTAAAAAATTAATGATATTTATGAATTATTAATACTGTTAAATATTATTAAAATGTCAGACATTTATAAATCAATAAACATGATATCCGTTTAATTGTTTTCACCTTATATATTTTTACATTTTTTAAAAAATAATTTGTAAGTCACCTTGAATAATATTCACCTGCATTCAAGGTGTAAGGAATTTTTTTTTTTTTTTTTTTTTGCTTTGTTACACCACATGAGCCATTGAATTGAATTTTCTTGAAAAAGTAATCAAGTTTTTCCAAAACCAAGAGTACACTTCTAAATATCTGACACATACTAGATTCCCTCTTTCTTTTAGAACACTTTGTTTTTATCGTAAATGCTCCTATAAGTCACTGACATAATAGAGGAAAACAAGATGTTACAAACTTATTTAAATATGCTGCTAAGATTCAATGGTTCCATTGTTTGGAAGCAACCATATCGAAGATAAAGCAACATAACTGCAAAGTTCAGCTGAGAACACGACCTACTGTACTCATGCTGCCCAGAGCTCAAGATGTCCCAAGAGGACTGAGATATGGACAAAAAACAGCGGCATCAGGAATTGGAGTCAAAGGTCAAAGGAAAATCATTGTGCAAAGAGTGAATGGAACGAGAGGAGGGAGACAGGACGTGTATGGAGGAGTTTTAATTTCAAGGACAGTGGGGAAACAATTAAAGAACAAAACATAAGAAGAAAAGCAGATTTTACATACAGTGACAGGTGCAAATTAGAAGGTTAGATGCATATAAACAGCTATGATATATCGGATATTTAAGAAATATGAGATTCAATAAAAATACCCCAGCTGGAGAAGTCACGGTTTAATTGACGCATGTTTTCTATTTTGAATGGCAGATTTTGATTTGTGGGTGTTTAAGAGTCGCATTCCTCTGGCACAACAGAACACTGACAGTGAAGCACTGAGCCAGAGGCGACGCTGCATATGATCAACATCTGTCTATGAAGACACGGATCGCTGCGAGAACTCTCTCAGCCCGTTTTAAATGCCAGCTACAGTTATCTTGGCGGGATCTCATTAGTCATTGTAGTTTGCAGGATATCCTCCACTCCAGCCAGTAACCACACTTCCACTATCTGCTTTTAATTCTTCAACCGGTGTATCTGTGAGAGAGAATAGGTATATTCTGGGCAACCAGTGGGAGGGCCACATCCTGTTTGCTACAGCATACTTGAAGACACGGCAAAGATAATTGGTCTTGACGTCAGAATTTTCTGATTAACCATTTCTGGTTCCCACCAGAGAATATTTTGTTATTTACTCATCCTCGTGGTGTTTCAAACCTGTATGACATTTTGCCTTACGAATTCTGCAAATCCATGAGATTTTGAAGATTGTTTCAACTGTTTTTGTTACAATGATAGTCAATGGGGTCCAAAAGAACACTGCAGTCCCAAGAAAACAGTCCCAAAAAAAGACAAAACAAGAGACTTTTTTCTTTCTCTTTTGAAAAAAGAAAGTCTTAGAGCTTAGAACCGAAAACAGAGTCAGCAAATGATAACAAAAAGTGTTTATTTTTGGTGAACAGTCCCTTTAAATCCACAATGGGAATCAGATACATTTAACCAAAATATTTTAGTGTCAAGATCTATTATCTTTCATCTTCATTTATTTTAATTACATTTTGCTGTAATATAAATCTTCTGCTGTGACTACACTAGAAGACATTCAAAGAAACCATGCAATCAATAATTTAAAAAGTATTTTGAAACAAGCTGGAATTCTTATTGATCTCTAAACAGACGCATGCGTGAATACCAGCAAATTTGCACAAACTTTCTATGAAAGCTAACATAAAAGAACATCCATCTGAGTAATCGCATTCACATAGTCAGTACAGAGCAGTAACATGGTTGAGAGATAGTTTTGGTAATTGCTATGATTATGTATTGCTGTTCATTCCATCCCACGCTAAGTGGTGTTAATGAGGTATCCACAAATTCAAAGCCGTCCTGCATCAAAATCAAAGTGGAGAGTTGAAAGAAGCGACACTATTAGAACTGTCCTTTTATGTACTGAACTGCTACTGACAATTTCACACTACAAAGCCCTCAGTGTGCTATCACAGAGAGACAAAGCAAGCACTCTTTATTCCTTTAAAGATAAAACAAGCACAAACACACTTCATTCTTTCTCTCTCTTCGTCTGTCTCCCTCTCTCGCTACTGTATCTTCCACTAAGTTCTTTTGATCGCTTGAACAATGAATATTATTTATTTAGTTTGGCCACTGGAACCAAAGCTGTGAATTGTTTTCTAAATCCCATAAGATGGATTATTACTTTCCTTATGGCCACTCCCAAGCCTTCTGAAGGAAACCCCTGAAGCACAATAAAAACGCTCGACTGGGGTGAAATGCAAGGATGTTTCCATTAGCAGTAAAATGAGCTCATTCACTGCAAGTCAACTAATGCAATCATCATAACTTCTGAACTGAAACTATCTGCATGTATTACAGATGTGGCGGATTACTATCCAACAATGGGTTAGAACCTCAATGACTTTCAAATTCTTTCTGTATCTTTGCGAGTCTCATATTATAAGGACATTTGTGATTGCAAATGTGTCCAGTGAGAGAAATGAAGCAATGTTTCCTATGGAGGAGGACAAGATTTTCCAAGGCAACGCATATGTTGCTGCCATAACAATGAGTGGCAGTGTCTAAGCATGAAAGCTGAAGTTCATGAGGAAAGATATTTAGGAAGTTCTGTTCAGTAAACTAGTGATTCTCAACTGGTTTTACTTCAGGATGCAAATTTTGCATTAAAAAAATAAGTGGTAGTCTAATAAAACCAATATTAAAATAATAATTATTATAGTCCTTGCACTGTAAGAGAGAGAGAGAGAGAGAGAGAGAGAGAGAGAGAGAGAGAATTGGGGTACTTTTTAACCAGAAAATATTATCTAAATTTTTCAAGTCAAAATTTTGTTTAATCAAATGTTACTTAGCATTTTATGTAATTGTAAAATTACTAGCAACATTTGTTGTGTGGGCACAACAATTTTTAAAGGTGAAAATAAGGTGAAATTAGTTGTGAACTGGCTTCATTTTGCTCAGTAAATGCTAAAAATAAATTTATTAAAAATAAATGAAAAAGTAAAATGGAATTAAATACTATAAAAGCAGCAGTAAACAACATTTTAAAAGCATAAAACGATACAAATTATATATAATATAATTAAATATAATTATACTGCATATAACTACATCCACACATACATATACATAATCTTGCATATATATTTTCTCTTGTAATAGTTATTAAATAATTTATACAAATGTATGTAAGATTTTTTTCTTGTTTATTGTTGTTCATGACCCAATCAGAAAAGACTTGTGATTATTTTTAGGTCTTGACCCACCAAGTCAAGAAATACTGCTCTCCACATTATCTTCATTTTCTAAATTCTTTTCTCTTTTCTCTTTCTGACAGAATGTATATGGCCTTCACTGAGAAGGCTGGACCACAACAACATAGAAACCAAAATAACCACAGCTGCCCCTCCACGTCTCCCAATCCTGCTGTATAACTATCATCTTTGCAGCCCTGACACACAACATTACATCAACTGCACCACCAGGACAGCCAGAAATGGAAAGGTGGGTGGCCTTTTTACTGGAAGGTTTTAGGACTCTATACACTTATGCATCTTTCATCAGATGTTCTGACATCTGTTCACTTTTGCATAGCTCCAGTCATGCACAACTGGCACTCAATCTTTGTGTGCAAGGGACCATTTTGACGCAGTAATAGGATTGAGATAAATGATACAATATATATATATATATATATTAAAGTATTAAAATAAGAAATGTTTGGGTTAATGTATGATACACATTATTATACTGTCACCAGAGTAAGCCAGAGCTTTCAAAGAAAACATTTGCATGAATCCAAAAACAGAGATGAATAAGATTATTTTACAGCTATGATTTCATTTTGGCTGAACACCTCCGATTACGCTTATGACTTCACAAATTAACAAGTCGGTCCTTAGAGCTTCTCGCCTAGTCAGCACCATAATCAAACACAAATTCCATGTGGAGGTGTTGAGATAAGCATTCTCATGGCCTCACTTCAAAATGATCTCCCAGCCATTCTCTCTAACTGAAAGCCCATCTGTATGCTGTGCTAACCTTTGTCTCCTCAGCTTGAAGTGGCTGTATGACCCAGTGTTCAGGGTCTGTACGAGGGCCTGTGAAACTCCTGAAGATCTGTTGAGCTAAAGGAGGATGAGGCGATCTCCCACGTCTTTATCAGGCTTTATCAAGCGAAAAACAAACAAACAAGCCAGGAATATGCAGCGGCTCAGATAAAAGAGTCTTCTTGTATGCCAAGGGGATTTGTGACTGATAAAGAAAAGAAGCTGGATATCACCTCTATAGGCTGCTTATCTATAGGCCTGACATAATCATGTGTTTTGAAATAATCACATTTTTGTCATTGAGCAAATGCCTTTCTACAGGACAGTTCCTCAGGAGTAACCTGGGGTTAAGTGTCTTGCTCACGGGTAGATTGTTGACAGACCCCAATGCTCTACAGTTCATAAATCATCCCTTCTGTGGTTTAAACCAATAACCTTTGGGTTACCAGCACAGATGTCTGACCACTAAGCTAAAGTACCACCACTCCAATTTACCACATCAAAAAGCCCAGAATTAGCCTTAGGAAAGGAAAACCAAATGAAAATCTCTATTGTATATCTCACAGAGTGCAATTAGATTAAAATGAGATTAAAATGAGATGTTTCTCATGAGGAAAAAGACCCAAGTAATCTCATGTTCCAGAGTTTCAAAATTGGAAATTTGGTAAAACAACAAAGTCTGCCATCAAAAGTCAGAGATTTCAATATAACCAAATCATTAAGAATCATTATAAAATTTTATTAGATTTATTTACTTATTTAGTTTATTTAAATAATATCACTTTATAATGAACATATATCAAATAATAAAACTATATAATATACAAAATCAAACTCTGCCAAAATATAGGTTATTCTATTCACATTAACTTGGTAAATCTAAGTGACAATAACTATCAAATTATATTTCTGTTATCAGTATTTCCAAGTAACATCTTTCCGACTGAAATGACGATTTCAAGGTCTATTCAGGTTCTAGCACACTTACATTTTAAATCTAATAATCATGATGATAGCTATTATATTTGAACAATTTAATGCATCCTAACTGAATACAAATATTTAATTATTAAAAAAAAAAACAGACTGGCTCCAAATTATGAAAAGTAGTGTAATTTCTCTTTGCTCTAAATTTGAAACAATCCTAAAACTGAAGTAGTTCAGGTTTACATTAGATTTTGAAGCATTGTTTTCCAGGACTTTTAAACCCCACTGTATATGAAATAATTACATAAATCTGAGTCACAACAACTATCAAATTATGTTTCGATTTTCAATATTTCTAAGAAGCGTCTTTCAGACTGAGACGATACTTTAAATGAAAGGTAACCGTTTCAAGGTCTATTCAGGGCCTAGCACAATTACATTTTAACTTTAATAACCAACATCATAATCTCAATCTCATAATTAGTCAAAGACCACTTCAGGCTAACGTACGTAGCAATTTCAATTACAGATGTAAAAATATGGATCTGGAAAATGCATCAGAAAAACAGGATGCTGTGTAATATGTGCTACAGTTGCAGGATATGAACTCTCATCAGTGACAGGGAAGGAAAGGTGGTCACACAGACCTCTGGAAAAAGAGCGCACAGGTTAGACATCCACAAATACTCCCCTCCCAAGTGCTGCCAGGCACGGATCTATAAATGGCTTTAGAGAATAAACTTCCCCCTTTAGAAGGGGGATTACCACTGGCTGACTCATAGCCTCAACCTATCCAGCCTTAAAATGTTATATTTTTGTTAAAAGATGTTGATTTGTTATTCATGATTCTACCAAATCCACTGAGATCAGAAATATGCTTGGATAAATGAAAACATCCTGACTTCAAACCAACCTCATGTGGTGTCTTGAACCTCAAAGATCGTCAATGGGTCATCAGATCAGTTTTATGCTCCAGTTCAAACTTAGAGGGACGATTCCAGTTTCATCTGCTGAATTTGGGTCTACTTTTAGCAAACTATGTGTTTGCTTTGAGAATTTCAAGTCTGTAGGTGGTCACGTCATAACTTTGAGTCTCACAGAGGTGATGTTTAAGAGTTGACCCAATCAATCTGGCACCTCTTAGTTGACACTGTCACCCTCTGGTACTTTATCTTCTGAATACACTAAAGCTACAGCTGAAATATCTCTTTCTAATTTAAGAGCCAGCATATTTGTGTGGAGGTGTCCATACGGTGCTATTTTGGGAGCAAAGCTCAGGTGTCGGGCTGCAGAGCTCTTACCAAAACAATCATTCCACCATGATGTCATGCAATACAATGGCCCAGACTGACTCCAAAAGGACAGACTGGGAAGCAAAAGTCATTCCAAAGAAGAGGTCCAAAGACAGAAAAAATGCAGGAGTCTGACACTGCAGCTGAGACACTTTCGGTGTTTGTTATCTAAATAACGCAAGGTCTGTTTCTAAAATGAGGCTGGGTGCCACACAACACAAAGAATGAGATACAGTGCCCTCCACTAATATTGGCACCCTTGGTAAATATGAGCAAAGGTGGCTGTAAAAATAAATCTGCATTGTTTATCCTTTTGATCTTTCATTCAAAAAATTCATAAAATTCTAACCTATCATTGAAGTAAAACAATTGAAAGTGGGGGAGAAATCGTATTGTGAAATAAATACTTTCTTTAGTTCATATTGGCCACAATTATTGGCACCCAATTATTGCAACGTCCTTTTCCCAAGATAGCAGCCCTGAGTTTTCTCCTGTAATGCCTGAAGAGTTTGGAGAACACCTGATAAGAGATCAGAGACCATTCCTTCATGCAGAATCTCTCCAGATCCTCCAGATTCACAGCTCCATGTTGGTGCTTCTCCTCTTTAGTTCACCTCACTCATTTTCTATAGGGTTCAGGTCAGAGGACTGGGACAGCCATGGCAAAAGCTTCATTTTGTGCTCAGTGACCCATTTTTGTGTTGATTTTGATGTTTGTTTTGGATTACTGTCCTGATGGAAGATCCAACCACGGCCCATTATAAGATTTCTAACAGAGGCAGTCAGCTTTAGATTTTTTATCTGTTGATATTTGAGAGAATCATGATGCCATGCATCTGAACAAGATGTCCAGGACCTCCGGCAGAAAAACAGGCCAACAACATTAAAGATCCAGCAGTATATTTAACCGTGGGCATGGGGTACTTTTTATCCCTGTTTGTACTAAACCCATCTGGTGGGTTTGCTGCCAAAAAACTCTTTTTTAGTTTCATCTGACCATAGAAGCCAGTGTCATTTGAAGTTCCAGTCATGTCTGACAACTGAATATGCTGGATTTTGTTTTTGGATGAGCGAGGAGAATTTTTCTTGAAACCCTCCTCAACAATATGTGGTGATGTAGGGGCTGTTTGATATATATTTTTTTAGGCTTTCTGACTCCAAGACTCAACTAATCTCTGCAATTCTCCAGCTGTGTTCCTTGGAGAGTCTTTGGCCTCTCAAACTCTCCCCCTCACTGTGCATTAGGACGATATAGACACACGTCCTCTTCCAGGCAGATTTGTAACATCTTTAGTTGATTGGAACCTCTTAATTATTGCCCTGATGGTGGAAATGGGGATTTTCAATGCTTTAGCTTCTGGCTTACAGCAACTTTCTATTTTGTGAAGCTCAACAATCTTGTTCTGCACATCAGAACTTTATTGTTTGGTTTTACTCCTTGTGATGGAATTTGGCCTTAGTTTTCTTTATATTTAAGATCCTTTGGAACAGGAAGCCATAGCTGGACAATTTCGTGCTCCTAGTCTCCCTGGTATGCTAAAAAAAATGTAAATATGAATGGGAATATACTTCAGAGATATTTTACTCATAAGAATTTCCAGGGGTGCCAATAATTGTGGCCAACATGCATTGGAGAAAAACATTTATTTTATCATGAGGTTTTCTCCCCACTTTCAGTTGTTTTACTTCAATGATAAGTTTGAATTTTGTGAATTTTTTGAATGAAAGATCAAAAGGATAAACAATGCAGATTTATTTTCACAGCCACCTTTGCTCAGATTTACCAACGGTGCCAATATTAGTGGAGGGCACTGTATGTGACTACATTGTTTCATTTTATTATAATAAATAACAGATTTGTTTCCACTATAAATTATTTAATTAGCATAACTATTTGTGTTGAAAGTGCTATTAAAAATGCACATAAATTTCATAATTTCTTTGTATTAGCCCCCTACTTTGGCCCAAAAGTTTCATAAATATTTCTTTGTTTTTACAACATAATACCATTTAAAGGTTTGGGTAAGATTTTATGTTTTTGAACAAAAGTCTCGTATTCACCAAGGATGAATTATTTGATTAAAAACACAGCAATACAGTAATATTGTGAAATATTTACAATTTTATCATTTATTTATATTATATTTTAACCTTTAATTTATTCAAGAATATTTCTTATGATCAGTGCTGAAAACAGTTGTTCTTAATATTTTATGGGGATTTTTATGCTTAATTTTTTTTCAATATTTTTTGATGAAAGAATCAAAATAACAACATTTGAAATTTGTTATTTTTTGTAACAATGACTTATACTGTCACTTTTGATCAACTGAATGCATTCTAATTGAATACAAACATTAATTAATTTATTTATTTTTAAAAAAGAAGAAAAAAATTAGACTGATCCCAAACTTTTGAATGGTAGAGTAATTTTTCTTTTTTTTTTACTTTTAAATTTAAAGAATCCTAAAACAGTTCAGATTTAGATTAGGTTTTGAATCCATTATTTTCAATGTGGAATTTAAACTCCACTTTATATGAAATAACTACACATAACTTCTGTAAAACGTGCTAAAAGTACAACAGGTTACCATAAAATAAAACTCAAAGAGAAGATCATAAAAGGCGAGAATTAAAACATGAGACGTAAGGAAATCAATACATAACAGTGTTTGTATCGTCTGTTGTATCTGCTGTTTCTTACACTGGCTTTCATGCTTGCTGCAATGTTTTCACCACTGCATCTTAGTTGATGAAAGGAGAAATGAGTATTGTTTGGATCTCTAGCACAAATCTGAGGCCCTTGTTATGATGAAGCTGCTGTCTCATCACTGTGAGCAAAGGCGGGTGACAAGATGTGACAGACACAAATTCAGCAGACGCAACAACTCTGTATAATGCCTCAACAGATCATTAAAACAGTTTCATGTTTTAAAGCAAGATGTTTGCAGAATCTGTTGATGCATCTCTTTTATCACACTGATATGAAATTTGTGAATACTGTCATGTTGTAATACTGCCTCTTCAATAAAAAAAAAAAAGGATTCTCACTTGTTATAGGCATGCCTGGCTCAACCGTGCTTGGCTCAGGGGTGCTTCCATCCTCTTCTCCACTGATATCTGAAGGAAAAAAAGAGATTATATTAGTTTAAAAAAAAAAAGTTTGAGGATGGTAACATTAGAAAATTAGTCTCCTATGCTCACCAAGTTTGCATTTATTTGATCAAAAACAATAAACAGTGTGAAAAAATACAATTTAAAAATAATTGTGTGATATATTTTACATTTGAAAATGTTATTCCTATTTGGCAAAATTATAAAGGTCCTTACTGTCACTTTCAATTAGGCATAATGAATAACCACATAATGAACATTATCGTTCCTTATTTATAAGTACTAAGCAGTGCAGCATTCAGATAGTCCCACCTCCTGAAGGATCATAGTACTCGTCATCATCAACATAACCTCCCGGCCGCTTGTTTTCCTCTTCTAAGTCCTCTGGAAAGGGCACCTCATCCCACACTTTAGAGCTCTGAACTACCTGTAGTCAAAACAAATGAAACCACAATTTATGGTATTGAAATCAGAATCTCCAAACACATCTTGAGTTATGAGAGACCTACAGAAGAGAGAGGCAAAAACAACAGTCAATGCCTTCTGGCTCCACTGAAGGTAGAAGAGATAAATATCATGCCTTTGCTCTATGAATGCACAAAAATGCATATCGCACACATCATAGAGACATGAAATGCAAGTACAAATGTTGTCCTTAAAAAGTATTTGGACACTACAGTCACACTTCAAAATGTCTGAATGTCACAGCATCAAAGTATCAAACCAAGTGGTATCAGCATATAAATTAAGCTAGTTTTTGTCTCTGAAACAATTTTAAGCAACATACTGTGTGTGTGTGTGTGTGTGTGTGTGTGTGTGTGTGTGTGTGTGTACTTGTTTTTTCTATCCTGGTGGGGACTTAAACCTGAATACACACAGCCTCATGGGGACTTGTGTCACGGTGGGGACCTAAATTGAGGTCCCCACGGGTAAACAAGCTTATAAATCACACAGAATGAAGTTTTTTGAAAATGTAAAAATGCAGAAAATTTTCCTGTAAGGGGTAGGTTTAGGTGTAGGGTTGGTGTAGGAGGACGATAGAAAATACGGTCTGTACAGCAGAACAACATTATGCCTATGAGAGTCCCCACAAGGATAGCAGAACAAGTGTGTGTGTGTGTGTGTGTGTGTGTGTGTCTATATGCATATGTACAATACATAATTGGTGAACAAAGATCTAGGTGAACACCTTTTACCTCCATACCTCTGGTACTGTAACACCCTAACCAAATAGCATAGGGCTGGTACTAGTGAGGAAGTACTTTATCATGCAGAGATTAATGTCACACCCATGAGAGGTCATAAAAATCAGATATAACAGCATATATAAAACCTCTAAACTACTACCATGATTTCCAAGGAACATGTTTAATATTGTTTAGCATTTCATAACACTAAATATAAGAATTTCACTTCCAAAGTAAAATTTGACAAAACAATTTGTCAAATAGACACTGATAACTTGTACTCAAACTTCAAAAGTTTGGGGTAAGTAAAATTTTTATAAAGAAATTAATATTGCTATTCAGCATGGAAACATTGAGTTTATCAAAATCACAGTAATGACTTCTATAATGTTACAAAGATTTCCATTTCAAATAAATACAGTTCTTTTGAACTTCCTATCCATCAGAGAGTTCTGCTAAAAAATATATCACAGTTTCCACTAAAAAAAAGCAGAACACCTGTTTTAACCTGTTTAACACCAGATAATAATAAATGTCTGTTGAGCAGCAAATCAGCATATTAGAATGATTTCTTTAGTATCATGTGACAGTGAAGACTGGAGTAATGGCTGCTGAAAATTCAGCTTTGCCAACAAAATTAATAAATCACGTATTCAAACAGAAAGGGGTTATTTTAAATTGTTTTACTGTATATTTTATCAAATATAGCTTAGGTAAGCATAAAAGAGAAAAATCTCACCAACCCCAAACATCTGAATGGAAGTGTAAATTTGAATTTAAATCAAAAATTTGTATGAATAAATGAACATATTAACTTTATACATGGATTCTCTGGAAGCATTTTGCATAGTTTGCGGAAAACTGAACTCAATCAGTAGTGCCCTTTGCTTATTCACTTCTTCTTTGGTCAGCAACAAAAGCTTTGATGATTTTATACAATCGTGTCTCTTCTGCCCCCTGATTCTCATCTTCACATTTGTATACGTGTTTGGCAAGATGCCACATTCGGCATTTTCTGTCTTCATAGCCCGCCAGTTCCCATTTCCCTGCATCTCCATCATGGCCGCAGCTTCCATTTAAATGGCTCGCGCAAATAAATAACTTGATCCCCCCCCCCAAATCCTTTCTCCCCTGACTGAACACTCTAAAACAACAATCCTGGAGCTTTTTCAAAGGGAAAGCGCTGACTGGCAAAATTCTTTCAATTGGATCTGCTCAGCGAACCTTTGGTATGATCATCGCCTGCTTCCCTGTCCCTTGGGATGGAGTCCTCCCGAAACGAGACACTCTGTCATTATCGTCATCCATAATTGTAATGCAGCATATTTTTGGTGAGAAGATTCAGAAAAAGTATGCGTGTCAATTTCATTGTCACCGACAGGACACACAACTTAGCACAACTGAAGGAAACAAATCACTACAGTATATAAGAATTTACAATTATCCATCTACTATTATTACAGGGTATAAATGTTAAAAGTATAGCTCATCCAAAAATTATTCCAGTTTTCCAAAGCCAAGTGATAGCTTGAATGAAATGCCAGTCATTATTCATTTTAATATTACTAGACAGTCATGGTCACCATTCACTTTCATTGTATGGAAATACAATCAGGTTTCAATTAAGGTCAGTAAAGCATGACAGACTTTTCACTTAATGGTTGGTTCATGTAAAACCAAGAAAATGGCTAAACTTGCTTAAACTCTCAGGTCATACTCCAGCCTTAAAATGCTTGAGTTCACCTAGCCGAGACAAACACACACATACTGCATTCCACTGTCAAAGTCCAACTGTTTACTTTCCAATTATGCCATTCACAATGCCAACAGTTTGTTCTGCAGGAACATTACAGTCTATCGTTTTTCAAAAGATGTTTGAACCTGGTGGAAAGCCTCAAGATTACTCAAGGGTTTACCCAGCTGCTGTTTACAAGGCAAGAAACCAAATTTGCCATGTCTATGCACATGGACAATTAATAAGCTGAGAGAACAGGGCAACACAAATGGAATGCAAAGGGAATGATATGGTCTTGGCCAGCTTGCTTGGACTTCCACTCTTCTAATGAGTGACTCACACTCAGCCTCCAAAGAGCAATAATGATGGCTAGAAAGGACAGATGTGCACTGCCGAAGAGTATTGGAGGCTTATCCGCTCCCACACACACCCCTTTCTGGCATTTCTAACCCCCAATCAGACCCACTTCCAATTTCCAAGGCCTTACGAGTACAGCGTGAGAAAAGGATTTTAGTGTTTTGGTTTTCTTCGCATTGGAGTGCAGCTGTTGCAACAATGACTCAAAACTCAATATTTGCAACATTTTTCCCTTTCAAAGTGCTGTCAGAAATAATTACTGCCATACCACACTGATTGTTAATTAAACAATTAATACTGAAGACAATACAAACTCTTGACTATTGAATTTACCAGTCATTATCTAAAAGGCAATGGAAAAATGGAATATAATGCTTCTGAGTGGCAACAATTTCCAGTACATGAAACCTGGACTTGCCACACTGTATTACATAAGGATTTCACAGACGTGAAGGGGATGTCGGTTCTTGTAAACACACAAATGGAATGTAAACTGTAGAGCGGTAAGTAGGTGAAAGCTTGAGATATGCACTTTATACCCTCATCTGAGCCAGAACACCAAAGCACAGCCTGATACAGGCAGACCGGAGGGCAAACTTCCTGAACTCCATAAAACTACTAGCTGTATACGGCAAGGCCAGAGGTGCTAGCAAATTTCCATTAGCCTTCGGCTATCATAAAATGCACTTCCTCTCTTGACATTGCAATACTTTTAGCCATGTTCCTTTCTTGAGAAGAACTGAAAGGTAGAAGTGAATAGTTGACTGGTACACTGTTCCAAAACCTAGACAAAACCTAATCTTAATGATTTAAGATATCTTGTTTTAGCCTAATTATAAGGAAACACTGGACATCTCCTGCATGCAATCACTATGAGGAGCTCAGGGAAAAATAAACTTAAAATGGCAGACAAGAAACTTATAAAAAAAAAAATACCTCAGAGAAAACAAAAATGTACTTTTACATAATAATTAGGTGTGCTATGAATTACTTCATCAGCGTATCATGCTTGTTAGAAACATGCCAACATCTTCATACTTTTCATGTAGATGGAGCTTCTGTGTATGTAGAATGTTCCAAATCAGTCACTTATGAGTTTCCATGATCGTTAGCAATGGTTACCCAAGCAGGCAGCTCACTATATTTTGGAGCAGTGCTAAGGTGAATGATGAGGGAGTTGCAGTGAAATTCACTTTTTCCACACCTACTATCTACAGGGGCTATAGAAAAACATCCATCTGACAGGCAGGGGATAACTACAGAGATAAGACACCAGCAAAGATTTATGAATGCGCAAGTGAAAGAAATATCAAAAGGCATACAAGGTATGAACAGAGATTCTTCTGCAAGTTTAACCTCTCGAAGCAAGAGAATGCAAGGCGATGATAATCTGCCAATTTTGACACTAAACCTCAGCTTGAGCACCTTCAGGATAAAGCCCATGATGAGAGAGACCCTTCAACTACACAAAGCACTCTGGACAGGATTTGACACCGAACCTTCTCAGCAAACACATGCCTCATTCACTTTAACCATAGCATACTCAGTGGATGAGGCACATACTTAAACAAGTTGTTACGGTCTTCCATATGGGCTTGGGGGGAGAAAAGGATGGACAAAGGCTGACAGCATACTTCTGGCAACAAGAACTCTTCCCTCAGGTCATGCACGCGTTCCCACGTAGACCCAAAGCATGCATTTGGGATTGAGCGAGGACTCCCACAGGCATTCCAATGAGTACTGGGCAAGATCTGACATACATGCTTCCTAATGTGCCCAGAGCAGCTGTTTCCCATGCCGAAATTGAAGCTGTGAGCTGGGAGTTTCGCTCTGCCACTGTTTAAACAATCAGGTTTCCTTGCTATTCGTCTTTTCCACTCTCTCAACGTCCCTTCCCAGTGAGACTCTTTCCTGCTTCACTTCGCTATTGAGTGGCTCCATCACAATGAGCACATCTGAGCAGTCATCCAGCTCAGCGTCAAACCGATCTCCAGGCTCATTTACTCAGAACCAGGCTTTGTGAATAAGCAGGCGACCTGTGCAGGTTTGCATGGGAGAATCGGCATTGTGAAAAAGGAAAGGTCAAGACACAATTAGGCACTGTTGCACCTGGTATTAAAGTCTAAGGTGACCTGGTCACAAGTGGTCAACATTACTTTTTACACCTGGTAGTAAAGCTCTTGTTTTAGTGCAATGGATGATTGATAGGTAGGTAAGCGGTCCTGTCCAGGATTCATTAGGGGTGATTAGCACTTACACTACAAATGCTATGTGGTCACATGGGTTTTCAGCTACCACCATGTATTGCTTGAGTGATTCCATCACAAAAGACACTTTACTACATCTGTATTTAGCACTGTCCACTTAGAATCAGATTAAGTGAAATGGACGTTAGTACCGGCCGTAAAACAGGGTCTTAGCGATTATGATTTGAGGAAGTTGCAATGTTCACTTTTTCAAGAAGCTTTCCTTGACACCACCTCCCCAACACTTTCATGATTCAAAAAGTTCACTAAGGCATTGTAAAAGAAATCCATTTTAATTAAGTGGTTTAATCCAAGTTTTCTGAAGAAACAATCACGGTAAATAGTGAACACATTTAATTTAGGATTTTAAAGGGTTAGTTCACCTAAAAATGAAAATTCTGTCATTAATTACTCACCCTAATGTCATTCCAAACCCATAAGACCTTCATTCATCTTTGGAACACAAATTAAGATACTGTATTTTTGATGGAATGTGAGAGCTCCCTGACCTTCCATAGACAGCAATGACATAGTCTCAGCCTCAGACATCACGCCCACGGAACGTTGGCTAAACGTCTGATGCATATGGAACACTTTTCTGGAAACACTTCAGGAATGTCGAAGTCGTCATCTGACTGGTTGAATTAAACCGGATTTCCGGGAGACGCAAGTGTCGTGTTTATTTTCATTCCCCCGGGAAACAAAGATGCCGTGGCACCAAAATCCCTCACGAAAGAAGAAAGCCGTCGTGTTTACAAATGTGACGACGAATGCTTATCAGGGTCAACTAAACGCTGGATTTTCAAAAGTATGTGAAATATTTAAAGTTCACGGCATAGAATCTTTAAAATATATCCGAGAGTTTCACACACCGGTTTGTTATTGTGGCGACATTTCCACGCCCCGAAACGTGACGCTAAACAAAACTAACTATGATTGGTTGTTTGACATGTCGGTCAAACAGCCTCATGGGCGGGCCTTGGCCAATGAAAGCGGACATCTATTCCAGACCTTCAGCCGTCA